>SNQJ01S0019073.1:63860-79866 GCA_010110895.2 Picea sitchensis
CCCCCCACCGTTAAAGGTAGAACGATCGGGGGGGTCCGTAATTTAATCTCGACCGTGGATCTGGGCGCCAATGCCTTAGTCGTTCAGATGTGTGCTTTTATTACCCATAATTCTGAACCCCCCCCACCATTAAAGGTAGAACAGTCGGGGGGATCCAGAAAATCTTGTTGACTGTAGATCTAAGTGTCAATGCCTCAGTCATTCATCTATGCGCTTTCTTTAATCTGCTAGCACAAAATCATATTTGCTCTGAAAACTTTGGACAAGTTCTTTATGTGGGTCTGCCCAACATTCCCCACATTTTGTCACCATGGGGGTTAGGCATCCAACTTTCAAACATCAAAGATATGGTTCAACATCGATCGTCATACATGTTTTATTGAAATAGAACCAACTAACCTATGTTCTAACCTACTTACCTATGACATTTAGCCCAGATTAAACTGTTGGACTAAGAAATTACTCTACCCTAGGGTTATTTGACCAAAATTAGGCAGTTTGGTCAAATTTATTCACTAGCTAACCTAAACTGCTTGGCTAAGATTAAACAGTTTAGCCAAGCTTATTCACTAATCCTATCAACATCAATTCAAAAGGACTTGGCCATGCTTAAACTATATAGACCAGGTCATTGTTATTGCATGGGGCTTTACTCAATTTCTTTTATGCCCTCTTTTATTCTTTTCTCACTTTCTTTTTCTTTTCTTTCTTTTTCTCAAATTACTTATAAAATGGAAAATTATTTGGCAACCAAAAAAAAAAGTAAAGGGATAACTTTTCAGTCACCAGTTGATCCTATAAATTTATAGGGTTAAAACATAACCAAATTTTCCATAGGTACCACTGCTTCCAAGCCATATACTAGCTTAAATGGAATCTATGTTGTTAATTTCTTGCAAGTAGTTCTGTAGGCCCATAGTACGGCTGGAATTCTTAACTCCCAATCATCTCTATTAACACTGCAAATCTTAGTCAGCATTGTCTCCAAGATCTTATTGAAGTCTTCGACTGTACCATTCACCTGTGGGTGGTATGGAGTGCTCTTCTGATGGTGAACTTCAAATTCCTGAGTCAAGGCTTCAATAGTTTTATTGATGAAGTGTGTGCCTTGGTCACTCATGAGGATCTTCAAGCATCCAAATCTGGTTATAATATCCTCAAAGATGAACTACGTAGTTGTGGCTACACTATATTCCTTGACTTCTCTTGCTTTTGCCCATCTGGTCAAATACTCTGTCACAGTGATAATGTATCTAACTCATGTGTTCCTTCTTGGTGGGCTAATAGGTCCCACAAAGTCAATGGCCCACTTCTCGAATACTTGTAATGTTAATTGCGGTGCCAAAGGAATCTCATCCCTTCTAGAAGGCTTTCCTACTCTTTGACATACATCGTAGGCTCTATAGTATTCCTTAGCATCCTTATGTAAAGTAGGCCACAAGAGGCTATCTCTAAGAACCTTCTGTGTTGTTGCTTTCCCTGCATAATGTCCTCCTACGATGCATTCATGTGCTTCTGCAAGAATTAGTGGTCTTTCTGCCTCCATAACACATCTCCTCAAGATCTCATCTGGTCCCATCTTATACAACTGTCCTGCTATGATTTGAAAGTCGGATGTGTGGAAAACCAACTGTTTCTTCTAAATGACTATGTACTCGCGAGGTACCATTCCTATGCAAAGGAATTGACTATCTCGGTGAAGTGATCATCTACCTTTATAATGGCCATCAATTGTGCATCTAGAAGTGTATCCTCTAGGCTAGTAGGTTCATCTCCATGTTTCAACCTGGATAAGTGATCAGGTCCTTTATTCATTATTCCTGTCTTAACCACAATTTCAAAGTCATACTCCTGGAATAATAGTAGCCATCTGCATATTCTTCCCCCCAACACTGGCTTGTTGACTAAGTACTTCAATGCAGAATGGTCACTGAATATCTTAAAATATCCTTCCAGCAAATAGTTTCTAAGCTTTTGCAGCACATATACCATAGCCAAGCCTTCTCTTTCAGTCGTAGTATAGTTCCTTTCAGCTATAGAAAGCTTCTTTCTAGAAAAGGCTATAGGGTGGTCAATGTCTCATGCACCTGGCTGTGCTAAAAATGATCCTAATGCAATGAACGAAGCATCGACATGAACATTGAACTCCTCACTCCAATCTGGAAAAACCAAGATAGGCGCGGTAACCATTTTATGCTTCAGTGTGTCTAAACTCTGTTGGCATTATTCTATCCATTGAAACTTTCTATCTTTCTTTAAGATCTTCTCCATGGATGATGTTATTTGTGCATATCCCTTAATAAAATTCCTATAGTATCCAATGTGCCCCAATGTAGTGAGAAACTGTCTAAATGAGGTGGGAGGGGGTATATCAACAATGATGGAAATCTTGGAAGGATCCACCAACAATCCCTGCTTACACACAATATGCCCTAGAATCACTCCAAAGGGTGAAAAGAAAATACACTTTTCAGATTCATGGAAATCTGACATTGCCTACACTTATCTAACATCAATCTCAAACATTCAATGTGGTCTTTCAGTAGGCTAAAGATAGTCCAATCATAGAAATAAGCTTCCAATAACTTGTGTAATAAATCCTTAAATGCTTCGACCACCACCCTGGAAAAGATGGTTGGTGCATTCTTCAAGCCAAAGGGCATCACTGTGTACTGAAAATAACCCCATTCTATTGCAAATGTGGTCTTATGTCGATCTTCCTTAGCAATCCTGATCTGGTGATACCCTGAAAATCCATCTATGAATGAGTAGACCTCCTGTCCTCCTACATTATCTATAACTTCATCAGTAAAGGGTGTAGGGAATGGATCATGTAGACATGCATCGTTCATCTTTCTTATATCTACACAAATTCTGATTTCTCATGTCTTCTTACCTTGGACCACCATAGGGATAATCCATTCATATTCTTCAACAAGTTCTATGATTCCTGCTTCCAGCATTCTATCCAATGCAATCCTAACTTTCTTCTTATATTTAGGATTCAGTCTATAGGGTCTCTGCTTGATAGGTCTTGCATCTGGTCTCAAGGGGATCTTCATTTCTCCCATGGGCCCTTTAATACCCTTCATGTTTGTGAACTTGGTTGGAAAAAAGTCTTGATATTAATGCAATAGCTCTGTGATCTTGCTAATAGTAGCATCATCCCAATAGTCTCCCACATTTTCTAATTTAGGTGTTTTCTCTGTTCCAATATTAACTTTATTAATTTTAATGGGTTGTCCAATAAAAGGTAGTTCAATCCCTGACCCTTCTAAATCTTTGTGACCTTCAGTTTCTACAATGTTTACGTCTCTAGGGTCATCATCCTCATCAGCATTGATATTATAACATCCCTATAACTGTTGAAGAGGCATAGTCCATTCATCTTCTTCTTGCTCAAAAGGGGGGTTAGGTGCCTCCTCAAAGATATTTTGTCTTACAATTTGTAAAGCCTGATCTACTGTAGGGTACTGACTCTCAAATAAAAACGTAGCTATAAAGTTATGAGTCATTCCATACCATTCTCTAGTGATGAGACACAGTTCTGCTTGAAGATACCAGTTGATATACGTAGTATTCACGATGTTAATGAACTTATGCACCCACTGTTCTTTAGGAATGTTGCTCCAGGCTTCCTCACAAATTTGCATGTGGTCCTTTGGACAACTCTAGCCTATGTATCGAATTTCACATCCTTCTGCTTGGTCTGAAAAGCACACTGTCAATAAGGTGTGAAATTGTGTCCACTTTGCAATTTTCCTCTTGTGTGCTCCCCACCATCTAGTTGATGTGGCTTTCAAGGCTTCATCCAGTGCCAACATCCTCTGTTGTATGGGTATTATTTTCTCAAATTTAGCTAGAAATGTCTTTAAATGATTCAAGCCATAAAATGTAGGGAGATTACTTACTTTTGTGCCAATCCAGTGAACTGCACTGGTCAATCTAGCACATCTCCATGTGGAGACTACATACATTATGTTCTGCCAATTTTCCAATGCTTCCTCTGAGTCTGATGAGCATGCACTTTCAATTTTCTAGCTGAGATGTCCATCTACTGTAGGATTAATGTAATCCTAATGTCTTTCTATTAGTTTGTATATGTTTTCTAGCTCATATGCACAGTCTTCTTCCCTCATAGTTTCTGTGTATCTGGGACCTTCACCTGGGTCCAGAGGTGTAATGACTTTAATGCCATTACCCTCAAATTTCATTCTTCTCTTCTTTAGGTCAACAATAGTCGAATTATTGAAATCCCAATCAATTCCTAACAACGCAAGATAAGGACAATTATCATCAACAATTTCAATCACTTCGAAATATGCATATGTCCTTATCCCACCAATGTCTACAGGGACATGCTCTAGTCTTCCAAAAGGGCTCACCACCTGTTGATTGGCCATCTTGAGCCTGGTAGGAGAGTAAATCAAAATAGGTTTTCCCATCAGTGCCCAAGTCTGCTTCGTCATAACATTTACTTCTAATCCCAAGTCGAGGACCACATAGTCCATATCGTAGTCTCCAATCTAAGCACCAAGGTGTAATTCCTTGTTTGTTCTTCTTTTCCTTGATACTTGGTTCACAACTCTATTCAACATGGGATCTATTTTCCCAATTTCATACTATCTTACTAGGTGTTGTAATTCTTGTACATATTTTTCATCTTTAATCAAATTGATACATATATATAAAATGTCCATGATCTTGCTTACCTCTTTTCCTTATCTAGAGAGAGCAGATTGGTCAAATGTTGGTGGAATTTCACATTCCCTTACTTCTGGTTATGCCTTAGATGAAGAAGCTTGTTCTCCTACAAATTATTTCCTTGCTTATTCAAAAGTATGCCTCTCCCTCCTTGGATTGAACAACTGTACCTTCTTTGCAGCTCTTCTGATCCCTGATCCTTCTACAGTCTTTCCTGGAGTCACTCTGTCTTCTCATGTAGCATTGCCTCCTCTAGTAATAACAATGACTTTGGGGTCTTCACTCCAAGGTTCTATTGATATTAATTGCACTTGTTGGTTTCCTCCTCGCCTCTCTTGGCATTTGGCCAACAATACTAGACAATCTTCAATGACATGATCAAATGAGTTATAGTAGTTGCAA
Source organism: Picea sitchensis (assembly GCA_010110895.2). NCBI lineage: Eukaryota > Viridiplantae > Streptophyta > Pinopsida > Pinales > Pinaceae > Picea > Picea sitchensis. The sequence continues at coordinate 68,967 of SNQJ01S0019073.1, forward strand.
GTGGTGCAAGGGTTCTGACAATCCCTTGCCAAATTTCCTGGTTGTGCATAGTTATAACATATAATTTGACCTCTACCTCGACCCATACCTCCTCCTCATCCTCTTCCTTTGAATCCACCAAGAGGATTCAAGTTTCCTCTTCCTAGAGAGTTGAACTGTGCATTGTTTCCTTCTTACTGTGTTTCTCCTTGAATTTTGTATGTATCCCTTGATCTTTCATGCATGAGATCATAATCCCTACAATCCTTCTCATCAAGTCCCACAGACTTACATAATGTGCAGTAAAGATTGGTAGGTGTCTAGACATATTTTTGCATATAATATCATTCATCGGGGTGATGTCTAGTTCTACATACCTCGCACCAGGGTACAGTAGCTTGCTTCAAAGGACTAGGTGCTCCAGAGGCCAAGTATTCATGAAATAGGGGATAGTTCTCCTTGTCATGGCCCTTTGATTTACATCTGATACACCAAATATCTTCTCTTTTCTCCTTTCCTTTATCTTTCTTCATATATTCAACTTGTAAGGATAAACTAGTCAATTGATTTAAGATCTCACTCATACCTCGACTGGATTCTCCTACAGGGGTTGCTTCTAATTTCATGGCAATCTCCAGAGCTTCAGCCTGCAAAGCGATTTTCTGTTGCATCAGAGGAACTCTGATATGTGGTAGGAGGGAAACAATGAACCATTCTTTATTCTATTTATCTAGAATCTGAAAAGTCAAATGGCCTATCAGGGTCTTAAACCTCTGATCAAACTCCCAAATAGGTTCAATGACCTTCTGCTTGATTTATTTCAGCTCTGTAAGACATTGTGACTCCGACTTAGGTTTCTTGAATTCTATGCTCAATGCAATATTAATGTCATTCAGTGGTTTAGGTTGTGCAGTCGTTGTAGAAAAATTCATTTACCATCTCAGTGCGTGATCCCTCGAGGTAGTACTCTCTTAACAATTTCATCGGTGACTTTCTTAATGCTCCAGACAGCTTCACATAAGAACCAGTGTTGGTCAGGATCTTCAGATCCATCTCCTCTGAAGATGGGTAACCTCATCTCATCTACCATAGATCTTCCTGGGTTTCTTGACTGAGTATGTGCTAAACTGCTTGTAACAACACTATGGTTGCTTTGACTACTCTGATTACATTGGTTACTTAATGATTCTAAAAAAACAGGAGGAGTAATATTACTTACTTCGATAGTAGGCACAGTGCTTGGAGTTTCTGGTTCTCCTTGGCGAGGTTCTCTAGATCCTACTTCCTCTGTTCTTGCGGACTCTGAATACTCTTCGTCTGTTAGATCTGCTTCTTCTCCACTGTAGAAACCCTCGTCTCTGTAGTTTTCTTAAATAGGTTCGCAAGAGGAACTTCTCTAAATGATCTCTCACTATGAGTGAGTCCAGCCTCTGTGTCACTGTCACTGTCCAAATTCTTGAACATTAGCTTATTGTATCTTCAGGGTATTCTTGTCATGCAGTAGCATCTTAATCCTCAACTTTAAAAAGTGTAGGAGATTTCCTCTAGGTCCCTTAAAGAAATACCTCTCTACTTGAATATGTGATTCGACTCTATCAATGGAAAACTCAGTAATGTACCCTCCAATAGTGCTATCAAACCAAAGATCCAATTCTCTAGACATAGTGTTATCAACTCTCTTGACTTTCTTGATCAACATCGTTGTCCAAACCACAGGTGGTCTAGATCTGATCTCAAACTGGGTATCTGCCAATCTGACTAACCACTCATATAACTCCTTATGAACTCCTCCGAAGAAAATTTCTCCTTATGAACTCCTCCGAAGAAAATTTTGTGTATGTAAGTAAAGATGTATCTTCCCAACCAGTCTTCTGTACTAATGTTAGGATTCTTGTTCTGAGGTTTAGCGAAGTACTTTTCTTGTTCTTATATCCACTTTTCAATTTTTTTCTTCAATGGAAACCAACTTGACATTCCCTCAAGCAGATCCCAATCCCAACAACGGAACCATTTGTTGCCACGGGGGTAGACCTAGGGTTCAACTCTTACAGCGCACCAACAAGCCCTAACTACTGGCCCTTCCGACAACACCTACAAAGAAGATGCAGTCTCACCCAAAGTAGAAATAGGGGGTTGCAGGACACAGGTGTCTACAACAAGAGGAAATGCAAAGTGATTCTAAATACAACGCAAAAAAATCTAGCTATTCTTTACCACGCTTAAGCTTACTTCGCAAGTTATATCTCAGATCCAACACAACAATGAAATAATAATATATCAAATGGAAAATAACACAACATCAATCACATAGAACAACAAGATATACGTGGTTCACCCTCTCCCTAGGGATACGTCCACAGAACTGTGTTTCTTGATATATTAGATGAAAACATACAGTTCTATATGTGCACTTAGCTTGCATATCTCTCCATCCTTCTCTCTTTCTCTACCCTCCCTACGCACCCAGCTGCAGGGTTGATCTTCACACACAACTAAAGATCCATAATACAGACTCAATACTGCTCTAAAAAATAGTAATAAACAATGAACAACAACAATCATAGTATCAATGAACCCGTCCTAGGGCTTCTAGACCTTTATTTATACATTATATAGCAAAATTCTAGGTGTCAAAACCCTAGATCCAAAACCCTAGGTGCCTAAACCCTAGGTCCTCTTAACCTGCGTTTTTAGGGCTTCTCCAACCTGTCCTTCCTTCTTTTCCGCGGTGCTCCAAAACACTCATTGATGTCTTTTTCCACTCGTTGAGTTGTCCACGATCCCTCTTCTTTGTTGGCTTGTCTTCCTCAATCTTCTCTTCCAACGGATAACTTTTCCTTTACTCCGCTCCTTCTTTTCTACTTCTTTAACCACTTCGACCCCTCCTTGGTTTGTGTGCCTTCCACGTAGTTCGTAATTTGATTTTCTTCCTTGATCTTCGCTTCCTTCCATAACCGAGGGCCAACACTTCCTTTGGATCTCAGTCATGAAAAAATATTTGTAATACATTACCAGTTATACTACAATGGATGGCTTGGAAGCCGCGTTCAGGACACTCTATATCAGTTGGGAAAGATGTTATCTTAGGTTTGGGACATGACACTTTTTTATCACAGGAGCTGGTGATCAGTCTTAACCAAAGGAACATTCATCTCTTATATCAAGCAAGTCAGGTTCCACCAAGTGGCTCGATAGGCTCAATATGGATTAGTAGTGATGAGTTGGGTCTGGTTGAGGATCTTGTTGCAACATGGGATAGATACAGACAAAATTTGATTCATTCAGGCATCCTTTTAGTGGATAGGCCGGATGAATTAATTTGGACAAGTGGTGATATGTCGGGAAAAATATCTGTTAAGAATGTTTACGAATCCCTATCTAATAAATTATGGAGATTCAAAATAGGGGGATGGAGGAGGAAACTCTAGAAATGGGATTGTCAATTGAAGATAAATCTTTTTGTTTGGCTCTTAGCTAAAAACAAAATCTTAACCTGGAAAAATTTGCAAAAAAGTGGTTGGAAGGGGGCAGGATTATGCTATCTGTGCAAAAATAAGACGAAATCAGGTAAACACCTCTTTGTTAATTGCTCTTTTACTATATCAGTTTGGGAGGGAGTGAAAAAGGTTCTAAATCTCACTTATGGTTGGAATGTCATATCGATGAATGGTTGTTTCCAAAACTGGGCAACTCATAATTTTAATTTATCAACTCTTCCTCCTTATATATGTTGGAACATTTGATTGGATAGAAATAATTCTATCTTTAAGGAAGGGACCCCCTCTACTCAAATAATTGTATAACTTGCTCTAGGAGCATTGGGCAACCTGGGGAAAAATCATAAAGTTTTTATCCCAAGGCTTACATCTACAATCCTTCCTATAGATAAAGCTATTTCTTGGTTTGATGGGGCTACTCAACAGAATGACAAACTTAGTGGTGTTGGCGGAGTCTTGAAGATAAGTGAACATAAGGAGTATAGATGGACTTTAAACTGTGGATGTGGAACAAATTCCAGCGCAAAGCTCATGGGAGCTTGGGCTACTTTGACTCTTGCCTCAAGACTTACAGTTTATGACAAACATGTTTTGAGGGATTCAAAGATCGTCATCGATTGGCTCAATCGAAAAGGTTTGCTAAAGGTGGCAACTTTAGATGGTTGGAAGGATAGAATTTCTGAACTTCTCCCTCTATTTAGATCTATCTCCTTTGAGCACATATATAGGGAAGAAAACAAAGAAGTTGTTTGTCTATCCAAAAAGGGTCTTTATATATGCCGAGGGAGAATTGCCTACAGTCAATGGGTAGGAGGCCATGAGGGGCCTACATTCGTTTTAAATATGTATTGATTATCAATGAGTCCTCCTTAGAACTCAGATATTTTGGGACTGTTGTTGGTTTTCATTTCCCTCTTTGATAGAGAGTATTTTTGCCTTGATATTAGTCTATTGGTAGATTTTCCGAAGAAGACATCCTTGATAGGTTTTGGATTTTGACTTGATTGTATGACTGTCTCCTGTATATTGGGTCTGCCCATAAAAGGGACGTCTTTGCTCGTGATGTACTGATTTTGTAAACATATTATATTATTATGAATATAATGTGAAATTTTCAGTGGAAAAAAAAGTGACTTTATCACAAATATAAGCCTTATATTCTAATAGGGAGCTCTCATGAGTGATCTAGAACTAGTTAGATAAAGATTTCAATTTTCCTTCCATTGGGAGCAATGTAATTTCAAATTTATGAATAATGCAATTTTTTCAACTTGAATTTCTTGATGTAGTTAGTGTTTTATCTTGAGGGATTTACCTAATTAATTGGTTTGGGGTTTGGAATCGCTCCAAAGTTGCAATGGAGGTTGAATCACCTCTACCCATAGAGTAGAATATTGCCATTTTATTTTCTTTAATGGCTGGAACTTTTCTTTCATTTACTTGTTGTTATTTACTTTCATGTTTGTACTTCTATTTCTAGAAGCAATTCCAATTTCCTATATTTCTTTGAGAAGTACTTTCATTCATTTGCTTTCATGTATTTCTTTCATTGCTTTCACTTTATAATGTTCATTACTTGGAAGTATGTTTAATGGAATCTCTATGATGGATAAGGGTTGCAATGATGGAATGGTCTAGTAGTAGCCTTAGGATCCTAGTTCATTGATACATTCACCTAAATCTTCACTTAAAAGTAGTGATCATGGACCTCTTTCTTTCCTTGTACATTGTCAAGGGAGTTAAGAAGGAAGACCCTAAACTCGATGAGATGAACAGTCAAGGGGGATGAAATGTGAAAGTTGATCATTTTCCCATTTAATGTAGATTAGATGTAGTTAGTTGCATATCATTCATAAGAATAGAATATATCTCATCAAGTTAATATCTAGTGGTTCTGCATACAATGCATAGCACCAAATAAGTTTGCATGATCCCTAGGTTGATAATTAAATTGAAGATAAGGGATTTAGTAGATATATTGTTGTAATTATTTGGTCCAACACTCGCCTTTAAGGATTTGACTGTCTATTCACCCCAACATTCAGTTGACATGCCAACAACTATCTCATTTTTTTCCAAAGTTGCTATTTTAAAAATTCTATTGCCAGTGCATTCCTCGTTGTCACAGTAGTGCAATTCATAAGCCTACATTACTTACATGACCCAGATCCCACATTGTTAACAATCCTCTCTCTATGTTCAACCCACACATTCAAGATTGAATTTTAGCTTTTTCATATGTTTCAAACCATTTTTTTTTCCTGAAGTTCACTATTGGGTTTAATATATTTTTTTACTAATCTTAGACATCATATTATGTAGATTTAACTGGTCTTATTTGATTAATCCTCATTTTAATTAAATGTTGACTTTATTTTTACTGCTTCATGCGTACTAAATATTGCTAATTAATCTAGAGTGATTTATCTTTTATTTAAATTATTATTGGTGTGGGGTCACATCTCATTATTTCTTCATATGCTCTTCACCTTGCACTCTTTGGCGATTCAGGTGAACCAAAAGTAGAATTTGAGGTTGTTTTCTATTACCATTAATTTCAATTCATATTTGGGCTATTACTTCCATATATTTTCATTATCAACATTTCATCCCACACATGCACACAAAATGTACCAAACAACTAAAGAATCAGTTCATGATGTTGATTGAGACCTTAAAAAAAACCTAGTTTAAGAAAACTAACATCACTAGTTTCATAGTAATACTTCACATTTGGATTAGAGTAAGAGTTTGGAAATAGGGTTGTAAGGTGAGCATTCCAAAGTCACCATTCATAAAAAAATAGTTGTTTACTACTTTTAGCGTAATCCTTTTAGTAGCAAAAATTATTTGTTGGGAAAGCACATCTTATACATGCGCAAAACACTAAGTCAAGCTAAATAAGTGTTGAGATCCCTCACACTTACTTGGTGGGTGAACTTATATTCGAGTACTTCAGGTCGTTGGCACTTACTCAGAGTGATGCCTTCTTTCTAAGGTTTCACCCATGGGATTCATCTGATAAGTCCCTATCCATTGTGAACACTTAACTGACCACTATTCCCCCAACCTATCATTGCGAAGATGCAACTCAATGGCTATTATTCGAAATTCTACCTAGGTGACTTTCTCATAAAGTTATGAGTGGTACCTGAAGTAGATAGGGTTTTATCCCTTGGATTTAATTACCCTGAGTTAGGTCACTATAATTGTTTCATTCTACCTTGACTTGGATAAACCCTAAGTGGATTTCACCACCCTCAACAAAAATGCATTTGAAAGGCTGAATTTTTTTTCCTTCGATATTTGCTTCGATATTTGCTTTAGCTATGCTAAGTCATAAAAGTTTTGTTTAATATTTTTTACATATTACTTTGTAAAATAAAACATTGTGACAATGTTTTACCAAATAATATGTAAAAAATATTAAACAATACTTAGCTAATTAAAAAAAAAAACATGAAACTAAGTCACTCAGTCACCATTGTAAGCACTTATGACCCTTGATGATGTCTAGGATCCATGATCTTTCATCATCTCCAATCTTAGTGGTTAGGTGCACTACTATTATATAGCTACTACTAATTATTAAAATAATGCTGAAATATGTAATAAAGTTGAAAGATAAATTATAACATGCTCCAAATATATTTTTCCATGAAACTGTTTAGAGTTCGATCTATTTATATAAAGTAATGTTTCTTAGAACAAATTTCATCTTTATATGAGTGGGAGAGATGTGTGAAAAACTTAATATATCATTAATATTAATGATTAATTGATTTCTCCTTCATTCACAAAATTGTATGAAGTGTGTTGCGTGGAGATTACGAAAGATGACGTGTGAGTTAGGAAATCGTGTCATTATTATGAAAGCAATTACATAGGAGAGAATTGACTTGATGTAAGTGGGGGCGAATAAATCGGTACATAGGATAGAGAATTGACTTGATTTGAGTGGGGCGAATAAATCGGTGCATGCGGATAGAGAATAGAGTTGATTTGAGTGGGGCGAATAAATCGGTGGAACATTTTATTGTAGTACCTTCAATTAGAAAATAAGTGAGTGAACATTTCCTTGTATTGACGTGACTTAATTAGAAAATTCTCCATTGTGCTTCAAACGCTATCAGTTGGAAAATGAAAAATGGATAGTTGGAAAGAGATACTATTAATTTGAGTGGGAATGAATTAAAAAATAGGTGAAATTTTCTTTTAATAAAGAGGATTTTAATGTATTTTAAAGTTGATTAGTTATTTGTATTGACATGACTAAGTGGGTGAAAAAATATATAATTGTGTAAATAAAGAGAACATCATTATATTAATTTAAAGTTGGTAAGCTATATATAATTGTGTTAATATATAATTGGCATGACTCACTGGTGAAGAAATATATAATTGTGTCAATAATAAAGAAAACATCATCATATTAATTTAAAGTTGGTAAGCTATTTGTATTGACTCGATTCAATGGGTGAAGAAATATAGAATATTTGTATTGACATGGCTTAATGGGTGAAGAAATATATAATTGTGTCAATAAAGAGAATATCATTATATTAATTTAAAATTGGTAAGCTATTTGTATTGACCTGATTCAATGGGTGAAGAAATATAGAATATTTGTATTGACATGACTCAGTGGGTGAAGAAATATATAATTGTGTCAATAAAGAGAACATCATCATATTAATTTAAAGTTGGTAAGCTATTTGTATTGACCCGACTCAATGGGTGAAGAAATATAGAATTGTGTGAAGAAATATATAATTGTGTAAATAAAGAGAACATCATTATATTAATTTAAAGTTGGTAAGCTATATATAATTGTGTCAATATATAATTGACATGACTCGGTGGTGAAGAAATATATAATTGTGTCAATAATAAAGAGAACATCATCATATTAATTTAAAGTTGGTAAGCTATTTGTATTGACTCGATTCAATGGGTGAAGAAATATAGAATATTTGTATTGACATGGCTYAATGGGTGAAGAAATATAWAATTGTGTCAATAAAGAGAATATCATYATATTAATTTAAAATTGGTAAGCTATTTGTATTGACCYGAYTCAATGGGTGAAGAAATATAGAATATTTGTATTGACATGACTCAGTGGGTGAAGAAATATATAATTGTGTCAATAAAGAGAACATCATCATATTAATTTAAAGTTGGTAAGCTATTTGTATTGACCCGACTCAATGGGTGAAGAAATATAGAATTGTGTGAAGAAATATATAATTGTGTAAATAAAGAGAACATCATTATATTAATTTAAAGTTGGTAAGCTATATATAATTGTGTCAATATATAATTGACATGACTCGGTGGTGAAGAAATATATAATTGTGTCAATAATAAAGAGAACATCATCATATTAATTTAAAGTTGGTAAGCTATTTGTATTGACTCGATTCAATGGGTGAAGAAATATAGAATATTTGTATTGACATGGCTCAATGGGTGAAGAAATATAAAATTGTGTCAATAAAGAGAATATCATCATATTAATTTAAAATTGGTAAGCTATTTGTATTGACCCGACTCAATGGGTGAAGAAATATAGAATATTTGTATTGACATGACTCAGTGGGTGAAGAAATATATAATTGTGTCAATAAAGAGAACATCATCATATTAATTTAAAGTTGGTAAGCTATTTGTATTGATCCGACTCAATGGGTGAAGAAATATAGAATTGCGTGAATAAAGAAAACATCATCATATTATGAATAAAGAGAACAATATAGAATTGTGTTAATAAAGAGAACATCATTATATTATGAGGTTTTATTTTTTTTTCAAATTATGAAATTATGAAAGTGGGAGAAAAAGAAAGATGGTGATAGAGTTGAAAAATTGTGAGATAGAGAATGAAAAAATGTTTCACTACATTTAATAAGTAACGAGTAGAGAAAAAAAAAAAGGTAGAATTTTTTTTCAATATTTTTTTAAAAATTTGGATTTAGGTTGGTACCAATTCACATGGATGATATTGCTTCAAGAGGTTTTTTAATAGAAAAAGTAAAAACATGTCCCAAACCTTTACAATATTTGTGCTAATATTGGTGTAAGATTTCAAATCTATTAGTCATTCAAATCTATTAAGCAATTAGTTTATTAGTTTATTAAGTATTAAGAAGGATGGAAAAGAAATAAAAGCAATTTTTTTTCATTAATTAAAAATTTACAATTTTATTAATGTTTCAATTTTTTTCTTAATTTTAATTAAATAAATAAATATGTAAATCTTTAAATGCTTAAAAATATTATTATTATTTAAAAATTATAAATTTTTTTCATTAATTAAAAATTTACAATTTTATTAATGTTTCAATTTTTTTCTTAATTTTAATTAAATAAATAAATATGTAAATCTTTAAATGCTTGAAAACATTATTATTATTATTATTTCAAAATTATAAATAGTACTGTTACTATCTCATTCATATTATTATAATAAATTATTTTATGCCACATGATTATACACACCTAAGAATTAAATACCAACATGTTTTAGTAGATTTTTTTTTTTTCTGGAGGAGTTGGACCTGACCAAAATAAATTGAATGAAGAAATCTCCAAAGAACTCTCTAAATTATCAATGTTGGTTTTTCTAAATGTTTCATTTAACAACTGGGAGCAATCCCAATAGGGACATTTTTTTTCCAATAGAAAATTCGCACAAAATTATATTAGAGTATAATTTTTTTTACATAGAAAAAATAATTCTCCAGGATATCACAACTATCCCATCAACTACATCAAACTATTCTTATCAATAAATGATCTAAAACAGGTTGTCCATGTAGTGTACCCTTTTGCTTACCAAGGCTTTTAATGCACTATGTAACAATCTATACAAACTTTTCACATAACACATACAGTCCAGTATATACTCCACATGCATTTAAACAAGTAAACAGATTTAACTCAGAGTAAAACAAATGAATTACTATTATATTCAACAAGCATTTAGCCTTATCATATTAATTCATATACACAATAGAAAGCATGATACATAAACAACTCAGTCATGCAAAACATGATCAAAGCATAATTCAGATACTTATCTTTATCAATGGTGGAATCCACCAACCAAGTGCAGGCCTTCCACGAACCTCCCAGCTGTAGACCGCACTGCTCCTCAACTCAACAGTGGGTCACCCCCACGCTGAGACTGAGCTCCACCACAAGGCAAGGAATCCTAGGCTAGGCTGAGGTTATAGGGAAAACAACACAGAAATATCTGGAAGGATTCTTCCCAAAGATGCCATCTTACGCCCACTACTACCAGACTCTCATTCCCCACATGCCTGTTCCACCCGAGAGTATACACCTGCACAGGCACAGTCCATCGGTACTAACCTCCCCCTCTGGGTCTCGTCAACAGGCCGGATCAGGAAGTCTCAGAG
>SNQJ01S0019073.1:91546-126359 GCA_010110895.2 Picea sitchensis
CCCTCCTACATCTACCCCTCTCTCCTACATTTACCTATCTTTCTACCCCCCTCTTTGTATTCCTCTCTCTCCCTCTCACACTCTCAATGCTCTCTCTCTACCACTCTTCTATGTCTTACTCTCTCCCCCTCCTAGAGTCTCACAAAATCTCTTTCTATTCCCCCTTTATGCCTTCATCTCTCTCTCTTTCACACTCTCACACACACTCTCTCTCTACCTCCCTTCTTTGTCTTCCTCTCTCTCCCTCTCACACTCTCACACAGTAACAAGTTTGGTACATTGCAAGGCAAGGCATGGAAAGGAAAGACATGGTGTGTTTTCCAGGTGTGCTTGGGGTTCCAAGCATTGGCCCCCATTGATGTAGCTCTTCCATTACAGTTGCACAGGAAGAGTCCTCCCATGCTTACACAAAGGATGATGGAGCAACCAAATTTGTTGAGTGAATACAACACATCCTACACAAATTTCATGAAGTTTTGCAAAAATCCAATGCCAAGTACAAGAAGTGCCACAATCAACATCATGTACCACACCGGTTTCAAGTGGGAGATAATATATGGTTGCATTTGTAGAAAGATCACCTCAAAGGACCCCATTGGAAGCTACACCCACTTTGATATGAGACTTACACCATAACCAAGGTTGTGGGTGAGAAAGCTTTTAAATCAAGTATTCCTCCTTTCCTTGGCTTGCACCCAGTATTTATTCTAGAACTACTTCAACCATATTTTCCACCTCTCCTAGACATTTCATATGCACCCAAGCACTTGGCCCCTATAAAACTCAATCCTGACTACATTTAAATTGACATAATTGATCGGATCATAGACACCAATATGAAGGTAACTTGCCAACAGAACATCCAACTATATCAGGTTGTCAAAGCACATAAATTTCTTCATCAAGGCAAGTGTCTCACCAAGAGTCAGATTCTACAGAAGTTTCCCAAATCATGGAGGGGCTTGACGCAATGGAGACTATTGATTCCTAAGGGGGGGGGAATGATCCAAGTGGACATAAGTGTTCACCCACCTATTCCACTAGCTCAAATTATAACTTCCATCTTGGTAGTTTTATTACAGTTTTTCAGGTCCCAAACTTATGGGGCCATTTTGAAGCCTTAAATGAGGTTTTTTTTTACTTGCCAATGCCTAATATATGCTTGTTGGTATGTATTGGGCCATTCATAAGGTGTAATCCTTGGTTATTCCTTTCTGATAGGGTGTCGATCACCCCAAATAGAGATCATATGCAAAAGTTTCACCCTCGAGAAGTTGGCATATCAACTACCCCCATTGATGCCCACAAACCTTTTGGCGTTTCATATTCTGGGGTTATATGTTTAGGGTTTTCTCATTTAGTATTTATGTTAAAAATTTCTTTGGAGCCTCATTGTAATTAACTTCTTATGAATAAGAGTGCATGAGACATGTCTCTTCAAATATAAGCTATCACCATTCTAGCTAGATTGTGTGCCTTTCATTTTACAGTCTTTTGTATTCGAGACAATCATTAATAGAATATGAGTTTTATTGTACTACTATGCTCCTTGCAATATCTATATTATCTTCTTGTTATATATCTTTTATATTTTTTCCTTCATGTCATTCTCAAAATAATCCAGATCACATCCCTGATATGTTTGTAACCACAACTGTTGGGGATACATAGCATATCATCTCAAGAGTTCATCCATACAATTTCAAAGAATAATCCTACCAACAACCAAGTTCCCTAATGATAATGTCATATGTTCTTATATTATTTTTGGTTCATAATACACATTTACCACCATTCTCAATAATATGTGAGAAGAATCACATAAAACCATCCATTTGGTGCTTGAAGAAATTAGTTTCAATCATAATGGTCTATTCTTGCATATTAAATCAGTTTGGGTAGTGAAAAATATTTTAAAACAAAACAACATAATAGACCACTCTAGTCTCCTTTCTTCATCAATTTTTCTTTACAAGTTGTTTCATTTTTAAGACATATGCATATTAAGAAAAATTAATAATGCACAGAAGAAATCTATCCTTGTGCTTTTTCAACATTAATTTCTTATGTTTAACCTTACTCATTTCCTTAAATATTTTGTTATCACTAAGAGGGAACTAACTTCAAGATGATAAGATAAATGTGCATGTGAGAAACATAAGCATGATCCTAAAATGTCACATATGTTTCAAAAGTAAGGACACACCAAGAGTGATTAAACGGTAGTAACATGTGTCTTACATAGAAAACTGCAGTTGCTTGTGTAACTGAGTTTTCATTGAAGAACTAGGATGTTGCATCATCATGGAACACCCTTGATCACTATATTTAGTATCAATTCCCAAGTATCTTGCACATATAATATCACCTCAAAATTCAACCACAATATATTAGTTCAACAATAAAATGAAATTGATTAACTATCAGAAAAAAGCAATAGGGAAGTTCAAGAATGGTCATTAAATCTTCTACCACATAAGTAAGATCTAAACAAGGATGATCAATCACATATGTTCCTTTCACTTTCAATGAGTGAACTCCACTTTTAGTTTCATAATACTCCTCACTCTCCAATAATGAAATATGCAATGGTGTTACCTTAGGTCCAATCTAAGAATATCATGCACAACATTATTAAACTCTCTTTCACCTCAACATATACAAATGATTCAATTAAGTCATAATTTATGTATCTATCAATCTGTCTATTTGTATATGAACAAATGAAAAAAGTGTCGAGAAACTGATTCTCCTTTTTGTTTTTACTAAGGAGATTGACAAATAGACATAATGACTTGACTAGGACCATGATTGGAACCTAGGTGGGTGTATAATAATTCTTCTATTAAACCCTAGTGAAATCCATGTGGACATAGAAACACCAATGAGCTTAGGAACAATTGAAATTGCAAGAATTGGGGAAAGGAACCAAAAATTAAATAGGATCAATAGTTATACAAGAATATACAGGATGGGCCCCAAGCTCACAAGAATTTATAACTATTTGTTGAAAAACTTCTTATTACAAGGTGTTAATAAAAATTCATGTATTATTGTTGTGTCACTCTCAAAAGTATCAATATTAAAATAATATTTACACATCATAAAAATATATATGGAAAAACTTATTTCTAAATTTTGAAATAAAATTAATATTTTTTTTTAAGTTATATTAAAATAAATCAATAATATATTTAATTATTAATTATTATTAAAATATTTTCAAAACAAATTATTTTAGATATTTTGTAATTTTATTCCGAACACTATTTATTTTGATTGTTAAAGTATATAAAGGTGTACATATCCTATCTTTTTTGGATTTGAATATGTGATTTTCTAAGAGGAAACATCTTTTAAAAAGAAACAAATAATCTAAACATTATAAGTTTTGGCTCTTTTAAGGGATCTTCCAATTTGAGTGGCTAAGTCTATATAATCCTAGTTCCCCAAGGGTTTTTGGGGCAGACTAAATCCATTTATGCATTCAAAAATGCAAATTGCAATTTGTCCAAATTTATCTGGCCAGGGAAAAAAACCATAAATTAAAAAGTTTAGACAACATCATTCTCAATCATTAAACCCACTTGAGTTGCTTACATATCAGATAAACAATTGGAAGCAGACTTAGAATTTGAGCGCTCCCATGGATGTTTTTTTAATTTTAAGAAGTATTTGACATGTATATACCAAATCTTAGACTTGAGAAAGGTTAGTTCAAAGAGTAAATGAAATAGTAAATGGAATTTGATTTTTCGCTACTCCCAGTATGCTTACAATTCATTGATTTACTCAAAATAAGAAGGCTAGATGTAAACTTTGGGTTGAGGGAAAATACAACATTACAGATGGCTTGCAATTTGAAATGAATTTGGTGGAAATGTTTTAGCTAGGTTTCTATTTCCCCAAGAAAAAGATGGTATCTCTTCTCTTGAAGTTCAAGTAATCCATTAATCTAAGTGAGTTCAAATATATTTGAAACTTTTATAGTCTGAGTTCAAATATTTTTAAACTTTTTGTAGTCATGAATATGTTTATTATTTTATTTTTTACATAAATGGTTAAATTTTTTTCATAGATTATAGACCGACAAACAAGTTGTCAGATACTTTACAAATAGCAAACAAGACAACAAAACTAGTGTGTTGTTCAAGCATTTGCCTCGGTAGCTTTGTTACAAAAATCTAGTGTTCACTATTCTGGAAAGCTCGAGGGGTACCAATAGATCATGACTTAGCTGTCGAGAGTGGATCAGGTAACTTGAAACAAAGATTTGAGAACCAAAAAAAACCCTTGAGGAGAAGGAACAGGGTGGAAGAGGGGGCTAATTGTCTTCGGATTTCTCCAGGAGCTTTGAGTCTTTGGGCCATGCATTGGTTAACTTTCCAACCTAAACTTCTAACTTGTTGATCTGATGACGCATTCCTCCAATCACGTTTGCAATGTGTTTGATGGTTAATTCAACTTCGCTTGTGAGATCCTCTCTGATGGATTTGAGCTCTTGGTTCAGTGAATCCCAACGATTTTCTCCCATGTTTTCTAAGCTTAGAATTAGCTTGGTCTACTCCTTGACCAGTTCCTTGACCCTGTCGAGTTCTTTCTGCATTTTTGTAATCCTTTCCTCCAACGAGAGTTTTGGGGTTGAGGACGATGCCATAGCTTCCTTTGTTTTCCTTCCACAGATAGACCAACCACTTGAGGGAGGCAGAGCGATCACTATGGTGTGGGAGAAAACATATGATGCTTAGCAGAGTTTCCAATTGCAAGTTATAGCCTTCAATCCTTCGCAGTCACATGGATCACAGGTTTCCCCCCAGAACTTCCATGTACCACGAATCTCTGAACGAAGATTTTTCTGCTGCCAATGAGTGATGGAAAACTACTCTAAAAGATTTGGAGGATGATTCTCTTTGCTATACTTCAGAATCTTTTTAGAAGGGGAAGATCCTTGTACCTGATAAATCATGATCGTCAAGAATGACTGGAAGTCACGGGATGGGTGAAATATTGTCTTCACCATTCACTTGAAGAGTGCTCTTGCTCAAGAGCGAGCCTCTGTTGGCCTCGACATCTGCTAGTGAGTTTGAAGCTTTGAGGAAATGATAGATTTTAATTTTCATGAAATTGGAAAGAATGAGAGCAACCTTCAAATAGACTTGGGCTAGAAGGACATGCTTAGTTTTTTTTTTCGAGATGATGGCCTGAATAATGATCCTAGAATCTCAAAAAATCACCAGATTCTGAACATTCTGATCAACTGCTAAATTTAGCACCTGCCACAAGGATAGAATTTATTCTTGATTATTGGTGTCCATTCCGAGGCCCCAGGCGTAGGCCAGTTCTGTCATGCCCGAGGGATAGAGCAGAACCCCACCCCCAACTGCCTTACCAGGGTTCCCCTTCGAGGCTCTGACAAAAAAGAGGAAGTGCTCTTCCAGGGACGAATTCCATATTACAAATTCTTTCTCGTCCATTCTAATTTCCCAACTTGATTTTTGAGGGCCCTTGAGAGATCCTCTACTAAGGTGGTTTCGAACATACTCTTTAAGCCATTGATATTCTTCTGAATTTAGGGGTTCTGAGTTCTTGATAGAGTGCTTAGTGTTCGAGACTTCACCCATCATGGCTTTTTTTTATGGCAACTTGAGGCGGTGTTCTACTTTCCTCATGAAAGATTCTGTTGTTTCTTTCAAGACATAATTTCCATAAAAGGAACTTAGGGAGCCGCATCCAACAAATTTGAAGGAGGTTCTTCTTTTCCAAAGAGAACGAGGATAGAGCCATCCAATTGCGTAACATCTCAGTCACAGTGGGAGACAAGAAGGTGTTCAAGGAGTTTATGAAGTGAGTCCAAACCTCTCTTGAAAACACACAAGAAAGGAAAAGATGATATGTTGTTTCTTCTACCTCCATACACAACGAGCATCGGGATGGCCCTTCCCAGCCTTTCCTCAATTTTAAGTTTCCACTCATCATGACACTTTTGTGTACCAGTGTCCAAATGAACATGTCAATTTTGGGGACAGAGGGGTGATTCCATAAGGCTCTCCATGGAGTTGGGTCGGGAGGAACATTAGGAATTGCTTGGATGGCCTTATACCCTGCAACTGCTGAGTATTTCCTAGTGGAGTCACCCCAACTTCTTTTGTCTTTTATGCATGCCTTCTAAGGTGATTTACCTTGGAGGACTTCAAGGAGGATCTTGTCTTTTGCCTCCAACCTTTTCGGGTATGCCCTAAGTGTCCACTTCTTCCAAGAAGGATCCTCATCTAGACCGCATTCATAAATATCCCAGAGCGTTCTCTAGTTGTTATTCTGAAGCCATCTTTTGATATTTTCGAGGCCTTCAATCTAATCCAGAGGTGTGGAGCTGAGCATATAATCCTCCCAAATCTTTATTTTCTTTCCATTGCTAGGGATCCAAATCAACTTTGCTTTGAAGTGATCAAGCTCTCTTAGATAGAGAGAGAAGATCAGAGAACCTCTCAAGGCTTTTGGGTGACGATCCAGGCATCTATCCCTATGTCTCGAGAAGTATTTTTTGTAGAGGACTTGCTTTCTCCAGGAGAATTTACCCGATACTAGATGCCACATAATTTTATCCCCAATCACAAGGTTTTGGGTGGCCACATCTCGGATTTGCAGGCCACCTTCAAGAAGAGGCTTTTTAATCTTGTCCCGACTGACTAGATGGAGTTTCCTTTCAACGTTCCTGCCTCCTTCCTAGAGGAAATGACACAACATCCTGTCGATATTGAGCATTATCGTTTTAGGATCTAGGAGGATGGAATTCTTGTAAATAGGAAGGCTAGAGAGGACAGAATTCATCAACACCACTTTTTCTGCAATATTTAACTAATTTCCCCCCCAAGATTAGATTTTGATCTTCAGCTTATCTAGGAGAGGTAACATGTGGCTCACTCTTGGGGCTGATTTGAATAAGGGGATGCCCAGGTACTTAATCGAGTCCCAAGTGATGGTGCCTTCCATTTCAAGGATTCTATATATGTAAAGCATTTCTCGAGGTGGGTAGTTCCATCCAAAGATCTTGCTTTTATGAAGACTGATTTCACTACCTGAGACTTCTTTATACACATACATAGTTTTTCTATTTTAAAGTGTCGTGTAGTGTTGTTGTTGGCTCCTCCTAGTAAAAAGGTGTGATCAACGAACTGTGCATGGTTGATATTCTTAACATTAAAGACAATTCTTAGTCCTGATAGAGACCTAATCTGAAGGCACTTGTCTAATTGGAAGTTGAGCACAGATGCTTGGATGGTGTAGAGCAGAGGAGACAGGGTGTAGCCTTGTCTTAACCCCCTTGAGGCTTGGAAGAAGTCAGTTGGGCGACCGTTTACCAGTGGATCAATCCAAGGAATGGATATGCATGCCTTAACCCAACTTATGAATCTTTTTTCAAACCCTAACTTATTCATAACAAAAAAAAGGAAGTGATGGCGAACTTTATCAAAAGCATTAGCGAGATCAAGTTTAACTATCATACCTTTCTCTTTCCTCTAGCAGCTTGAATGAATGCCCTCTTGGACCAGGATGATATTATCTAGAATTTGCCTCCCTTTTATGAATCCTCCTTGATTTTTCGAGATAATACTTGGGAGCATCTTCTTTAGTCAGTTATCTATTATTTTGGTGATGATATTGTAACTTGTGTTGCAGAGAGAGATGGGCCAGAATCTGCTGAAATTGTTAGCTCCTTTTTCTTTGGGGACTAAGGCTAGAAAGGACGAGTTGGTGCTTCCTCCCAACTTAGCACAGTTCTGTGATTTATTGACCATTCTCGAAAGGTCGTCCTTAACAATACGCCAGCAGGATTGGTAGAACCGAGTTGTGAATCCATCTGGACCAGGGACTTTGTCAAGCTCCATGTGATTTAAGGCTCTTTTAATCTCTTGAGTTCTTACCGGGGCTGTCAGCCTTTGATTTTCCTCATTCCCCACCAGCTCCGGAACCGTGGATATCGGGTAACGTAGCGAGTCAATAGGGCCAGCTTCTGGGGCAGAGAGCATGTCCTTGAAGAAGGAGTGGGTTGGTTCTTTGATTCCTTCAAACTCTTTGATATCTTGGCCTTGAAATTGAATTTCAGTGATCAGATTGTAGTTCTTCCGAGCCTCTAATTTCTTGTGGAAATATGTAGTTTTCTTATCCCTTGCTTGGAGCCAGAGACTTCTTGATTTCACTCTCCAGTATTCTTCTTCTTTTTTGCAAGCCTGATGGAGGGATTTTTGGAGATTAGCCTTTTAGGAGAGTAAGTCCTTGTTCACTCGATAGTTTTCTAAATAAAGATGATGAAGGTCTAGGGGCTTACGGATTCGTTTCCTCTGGGAAGTGGGCGAGCTGAGCTTTTTGGCCCAAGATTTGAGATCCTTTTTGAGTCCTCGAAGTTTTTCTTCTCAATCGAAAAAGGGGGAACCAATCACCTTTCTTTTCCATGACTCAGAAACTACCTCCTGGAGTCCTTCCTGGTTGATTCACAGAGGGCTGAAGCGGAAAGGGATAGCACCCAAGTTTTCCCTAGGAGCAAGAGTTAACATTATGGGTTTGTGATATGAGGTAAAGTTCGGAAGGATTTTTGAGCTAGCCACTAGGCCAAGGGTCAGAAAAGAGGTTTGGACAAGGAATCTATCCAGTTAGGCTACAATATGGCCTGGACCTAATATTTTGTTTGACCAAGTATACTTCCCCCGGGATGGCTTGATGTCCTCGAGATCCCAGTCTAGGATGAAGTCTTCTACCCATTCTCTTACTAGATCTCAGACCGACGAACCCCCTTTTTTCTCAGAAAGTGAGAGGGTTACATTGAGATCTCCAACGATTACAATATTTCCAATATTTTCCACACTAAGAAAGGACTTTAGGGAGTCCCAGTAGGTCTTCTTTTCTGAAAGAAAAAATGGAACATAAAGATTAAACAGATTTACATCATGACCCGATTATTTATGAAGCATTTTGGTGAAGATCCAATGAGTGTTTCTTTCTTCTTCGATCAAGTCTAGTTTTGAGGTGTCCTAGAAGGTGCCTATTCCTCTTGAGGCCCCTCTTGCACTTACGGCTTTTCCTAAGCCCTTTTTCCAAAATGAGTTACTAGCAAGGAGGAGATATGCTTCCTCCAGTTTTGTCTCTTGAATTAGGAGGACCTCAAGCAATGTCATGCGAACTAAATCTCTCAGGGATTCTTCTTTTAGTTTGCTTCCAAGCCCTCTACAATTCCAGGAGACATACTGCATTATTTAACAGTTTGGGGCATAGTAGCTCCTTTTGGAGACTTACCTTGCTTCCTTGTGGTTTTGGTGCTTATCATTTCTGGGATGGTTTGTTGGGATCCTTGGCGATGTCCCGATAGGACTTCTCTTCTCATTTCTTTTTCTCGAGTTCCCTTCCTCTTGAGGGCCTTTTAGGGGTTCTGTGAGAGCTTCTTGTTTCTATGGCTCCGCCATCTGAATCCCCTCCGAACTCAGAGCTCAAACTGATCTGATCTTCTTGCGTTTTTTAGGGCTCTTCTGTATCCGCTGGCTCAGGTAACGACCTAGGTTCAACAATGGCCTTCGAATCTTTTTCTTGGGATTTTGCTACTTCGGGAGTTTTTGCTGAAGTTGAAGCTTCCTTTGGGCCTTCCGTGACTTCTGGGATAGGTTGGCTTTTCTTCGCTGGTTCTAAATATTTTTTCTCCTTTGACATTGGGGTTGCCTTGCCGTTCTTCACCTTCTGCCATCCTTCTACATTCTCTTTCTTCACAGGTTGAGATTTGGGTCAGTTCTTTTAGAAATGTCGATGTTCATGGTAGTTCCTACACTTGAACGAAAGTTGCTCATAATCCAGTTTTTGATAGTGGTACCATGATCCTACTATTAACTTTATCGCTCCTGCAAGTCTGGCTTCAAGATCGACCTCCACACATATTCTTGCATAGGAATATTGGGCTTTATTATCTGCTTTGTCTATGGACTGCCCGAGGCCATTTCCAATCTTCTACAAGGATTGATAGTTCCAGCAATGGACAGGGAGGTTTGGTAATCTTACCCAGACCAGGACCTCTTTGGGGATGTCCATAGAGGGATCAAAGTCAAGCGTCCATCTATTAAGACACAGGCCCTCGGTCCCCATAAAGTAGGGTCCACTTTTGAAGATCAGATCACGGTCTTCTTTCGAAATAAATTCAAAGATGAAGAAGCCCCTTCCCACTGGATAGCAGGTTACGTTGTGTTAAAATTGGGGCCTCCAGTTCCTCTATATCTAGTCATCTGTGGTTTTCCTACTAACCCTCTTTCTGCCAGTGCCAGGGAGATCTTGATGGGTTGTTCCTCTGACAATGCTATTTCCGGAATGGCATCTAATTTCTTGATGAATGTTGAGACTTCGGGAGGGGATTCTTTTTTACCTTGGCTACTGATGAGCTTCTTGAAGGCTTCATCAGCAGAAATCGAATGGGGGGAGCCGACTCCCCACCCCAAGGCACACTCACGGCGGCCTTGCTTGGACACTCCTATCATTGAAGGTCCTCTCCAAACCCTAGCAAGTAAACTCACAAGAAGATTCATGAATATGTTTATTATTAGTATTGTATATGTTTCTCTTAGATTGCAAGCTTTGAAAGATTTGAAATACCATTTTAGTTGTACTTTATTTTTATATTTTTTTTTCATTAAAACATTTTTGTTTCAATTTTTTGTATTTGCTTAAAACTTAAAATGGTAAGAAAAAGAACAAAACGATGGTCAAATTTTCAATTGACAGATAAGATAAATTTGAAATTCCAAAACTTTCTTGAACAAATGACTAGTCCAATTTTCAATTAACAGATAAGATAAATTTGAAATTCCAAAACTTTTTTGAGGTTATCCTCCCTATATGCGTTAAATAAACGGAACTCTGTTAACCAAGCGAGGATAATGGATGGTGAATCATCGCTTCCTGTGCCGAGAATGGGATCCACGGGCATAGTCACAAGAGCAAACGAGCCTTTCCATGTTCTTGAACGGACACTATTCCTCCGACAAATACCTCTGTAATAATACCAATAAACTAAGAGCTGTAACCCCATCGTCTCCTTACAACCTATCGCTATTCTCCATCAATATGATTTTCTTCGCATGCTGATGGATATAGAAAAGGAAGTATAGCGTTTCTGCTCATAAGTCCCAATGATACATATTGTTTGACGATTATTCGCTGGATTCCCACCTCTTTCGAAGTCCTCCCAATAGCGCACTTGTGAAGAAATTGTAAATATATTCAAATTCTTCACCAAACGTGCGTGAAACGTGATTGTTGGTGTTTATGGAAATTATCCATCAATTTTTAATTTGATTGTAGATTGCCATGATTGTTGACGTTTATGGAAATTATCCATCAATTTTTAATTTGATTGTAGATTCTCGTCATTAGAGTGCCAGCAGCAATGTTGAGTTTGCCGTTGGGCATCAGGATCTACAATCAATCAAGTTAAAATTGTTGTGGTCTAAACGTTTACGTTTTAACATTTTATTTGGGAATCTGTTAATGTAAATATGGGAAATTTTTTATTATTTTGTTATTTAAATTATATTTCTAAATATATAAATAGATTTATCTTTTTGAAAAAACTTTAGGTACTATAAAGTATTCAATTTTACAAATTCGACAATTTTGAAAAATTAAATGGATAATGTCTCTTACAAATAACAAAAACATAAAAGTTTAGGCTACAACATTAAAAATAGTAATTGGAAAATACATTCAATCAAACCAAATTTCACTCACTTTTAGAAAATGAAGAACTTGGGCATAAGAATATTAGGACAAGAAGATTGGCGGAAAAAGGCCTCAAGACATAATTCTTAACATTGTGTTCATCTTAATGATACAAATATATAATACAATAATGAAACCACCTGAGTTGTTCTCACATCGAAAATTCATCAAGAGATAAGGTAGGACGAGACAATATAGGAATATAGAAACAGACATAGGATAACAACTATATCCTAGTATGTAAAAATATACAAAGGTGGTATACTGAGATTTAATTATTGTATATGAGAAAGAGGCTAACATTCCCCCCCTTAATCATAAGTCCAAACAACAATACCAACAAAGTAGGTGCATAAGTTGGTATATTTCCATGTCTTCATGCTGAAACTCCTGAGCTCAGCCATAATGAAGAATTGCCTAAAAAACACCAATCTGGATGTTGAATGGTTAATCTGAAATGAATTGGAAGAGAGCTGAGATATGGCAGTGAATAGATGCAATATATGAGCATTTCCTGATTGCTTGACAATTAGATCATTTTGCCAAGTAGTTGAGATAGAAGAATTTGATGTCTTATTCTAATTGGTGAACATGTAGTATCACCACACTACGATCAGTTTATCACTGAAGTGCTCTCTGAATCTGTGGTTTTAGATGACCACTAACCAATTGATACCATGTATTTGATGGTTTTTGGATCACCACTAACCAATCTTGAAACTTTTAGGTGTCCAACAACATCCCAATGTATAATGTGTATGATTCAATTGCAAGTTATTAAACCATAATTCTGTTGAAGTCTATCATCTACATACCACAATTGCCCATTTGGAAAATTTCATGCCCATATGGCATATTTGATGTTTGTTGTTGTCAAAACTTTATGTCTGACAACCATCTTCAATTCCATCATCAATTCTCCCCTTTGTTACCTGAAAGCAGAGACCACAAGTGGTTTCATGAACCGTCATCAGTGGAATTTTGAACTCCCCCACTTAAGGTGCATGAGAGTTACATCATTTGTACTCCCTCATTTCTATGCTCAAGAGAGTACCATACTTATTCTATTTGAGTACAACACAAAGCAGGCATGCAAAAACAACCACATGTTATCTCATCCCGTGAAGGCCATGCTCGAAAGCTACGCCATAAGGGGATCACTTATGTGAGGTACACAAATGTTATGTGATACAAGATTGGTCTTTACTCGAGATTGAATTCTTCGGTAAGACTTGTATAGTCGCTTGGTCATTGATGACCATTTCCAAGGATCAATATACTCATAATGAATCTTCAATCTTGCAGGTTTCTTCAGTGTTGAACATCTGTCTGAAGAATGGTTATTCTTGCCACAATGCTGGCAAGGATGAAGATCAAAAAACCGATTCTCCATATGACCAACTCGATTACAATGTTTTCACTTATCATTCTGATGTTGAACTTGAATAGGTGAAGTTGAATTTTCTTGAAGGAATCGAGCTCTCACAAACAAAATTGGTTTGGAGTAATTTGGAATATGAAAATTGTTTTGATTTTTATATCCTAAGCCATGTTGATTCCTGTTGAAGTGTAATTCTTCCCAAGGTATGATGATGGGCTTGGAAATATCATGTTGTACTTCATGACGTGCTTCACATTTACTTTCACTTATACTTGTTATATCACTTTGTGCTTTGACATCTTCTTCTTGTAATTCATCTTCATTGGAAGTTACTTTTGAAGTTGGCTTGATGATGTTCTCCTTCACTGACTGTTGATCATCATTATCATCATCATTATCATCTTCATCATAGAGAGGATTGTTCTAAACAAAAACTAGTTCATAAAACTTCATTTGTTGTTGACTTTTGAGTTCTATCAACTCATCATTCAATAGATGGGATTGTTCTTGAAGAAGTATAAGTTTAGCTTTCGTTACATGCAAACAAGTTACCACTGACTGAAGAGTTTATTTGTTTAGTATCATAGTGTTGTCTTTAGTGGTGTTCATTAGAGTGTTTAGTAACTCTAATAATTCATGACTTCGCTCCATTTGAACACGCTCACTTGAACCTCTCGTTCACTTGCTCTTCTCGCTCGCTTGAATTTGTTTCATGCTCAAAATTTTCTTACTTTATTCCAAGAAGTTGAGGATGTCGGTTACCATCGAAAATGCATCCAAAAACTTGATTACAATGATTTGAGTTAGACTACTCAACCTTCTCAATTTTTTCCTTACAACAAATCAAACAGGTGTCAGGCTCAACCGAGAATGCATCGAAAATTAGAATTCAACTCAATTTTATTTTGACACTTACAAAAATAACTATTGCAGTTACATTACTTGTAGTTGATATTTAAATTGAAGTGATTTTCAAAGTTGACTACTTTGATGACGTTTTGATTCCTTAAATATTAGGTACTTGATGTGTCAATTGCTGATGTGATTGTCAATTTGATATTTTTGTTGCTTTTTAATTGAGATATTTGATTGTACTTGAATGTGTGCGCTTCACTGGCATTAATTGTGTGCTTATTTCATTAACCTTATTTGTACTCCATGTATGTGGGATAATGTCAAAACTAGACATTAAACATCCAATCATTCAAGAAAATAGCCACCAACCACACTACACAATGAGACGCAAAAAGAAGACGAACTATCGAGGCTTGGCCTTGACCCTCAAATAGTTGTTTGAGAGGAAAAAGAGTGACTGAGCTTTGCACTTGGCTCTAATTCTCTCTTAAAAATCAATTACAATATCACAATTTGATGTCGGAGAGAAATAAAAATTACAAATTTACTTCTCTTAAAACTTTCAAAATATGAGATCAATGTATGCTCTTGCCCAAGTAATAATTTACTTTTATTACATCAAAATTGAAATATGGGTTTTCCCCCCTTTAAGTAAAATAAATTACATCAATTTTCTCTCTAATTTTGATCAATCCAGCTCCTCTATGAAATTTTCAACCTCTTTTCAAAAGTAACTTTAATGATCTCCAAAGAAAAAGAAAACTCCTTCAACAATACATTAAAATATTCAAACTTTCTTTAATGAAAAAAAATATTTGGCAACGATGGTAAACTTCATGGGATCTTAAAATTTTATTCTTCCACTTTTAATAAGAATGAGAGTACAATAAGGCACAAAAAACGTGAGCGACTTCCATATTGAGAGAAAAAAAAAATAGCAACCACATCAAAACAAAAAACGTAGCGACTACCATGTTAATATAAAGATTTCGTACCAAAAACAAACGACAGTTGTTGTTGAATAGCTGGTTGGATCGGTCGCTGGATCACTCAGATTCGGTGAATGGATCGCTGGAAAGAATGAATCGATTACCAACACATCGACCTGGGCTCTGAATCACTATCCTGGTTTCAAGAACGATATAGCAGCAAATTAAATCTGTTATTAAAATCAATCTTTGTACATATGAATTTCTAGATTAACCCCATTTTCATATTTAGGATCATTGCAACAAGAGTGGCAACACGGATTTGAGTGAATTTCCTCAGATATGACAAATTCTATACATGTCTTAGCCTCCTTGATCAATTGGGTTGTCGCCTCAATAGATTTGACCTCTGACGCGGCTTCTGTGGGAGGAATTGTAGCTTCCACATCCGTTCTTGCCCAGGTCCAGGCTCCACATATAGAGTTCTCATATGGTTGATGCCTCTAACATCAATCTACTTGATATGACGTATATGATGAATTATCAGAACTGGGAACAAATTACATTTGAAACCCCGCTAGATCTTGAACATAAATTCATAGAGAACAATCATCCTCACACAGTCATTTTCTTGTAGCTTGAAATAGGGATTTTACCTTTAAGTGGTTTGATCCACCTCCAAAACGATTGAAATTTAAACCTATAACCTGTTCGAATCACACCTTCCTCACTCTTCCCCAATTGATGGCTATCTCGATTTCTGCATTTGAATCCTTCATTCTTCTTACTTTGCAATCCTACAATAACCAGAATGATGGTTGTATGATTGGATTGTCAACATTAGAGAAGTGAACAACTATCATAAATCACTATCATAGAGGATCTATCATGCTATGCTCCTTAAAACTAAGAGGCTCTGATAGTATCACCATAGCTCTCATACCAATTGAAGAAATTGAGCATAAGAATATTAGGACAAGAAGATTGGTGGAAAAAGGCCTCAAGCTATAATTCTCAACATTGTATTCATCTTAATGATACAAATATATAATACAATAATGAAACCACCTCAATTTTTCCCACATCGACACCTCATCAAGAGATAAGGTAGGAGGAGACAATATAGGAATCTAGAAACACACTTAGGATAGCAACTATATCCTAGTATGTAAAAATATACAAAAGTGGTATACTTGGACTTAATGATTGTATATGAAAAAGAGGCCAACAAAAAATAATTTGGATAGAATAACCCAATTGAGGGAAATTTTTCACTGGTACATGGTATAAACTCTTGCTTTGATATCAAAATAAAGGAGTTGGTTAAACATTCTACCTTTGCATTTTTTAATACATGCACATCTATTTTAATTTTTTCATGAATCTTGATAATAAGAATAAATATGGAAGGAACTCCCTCTCTTTTTATTTCATTTTAGAAAACATTAGTAGTTTCTATTTAAAAAAACAAATCCAAAATAATTCATTAATATTTATTATTTCATTATATTTCAAATTTTACAATCCATAACTTTTATTATTATTTTTACAACTATTCTTAACTACTTTTTTTCCTTATCACACTCTTTTATTATTATTTTTACAACTATTCTTAACTACTTTTTTTCCTTATCACACTTTGTATAGATTAAATTAACTCATATATATATATATATATATATATAATTTATTTTTTTAGACAAATTAATTTAACCTATATATATAACAAAAACTCAATATCTTTATCTTTTTTTTTTGTTAAATTGTCTGTGACTTGTGGGACTAACCTGTGGCTAAGAAACTGTGACTCAGGGGCATCTAAGCCGTTAAAATCACTTGGGGATGGCACCTGGCCTAAGCCACACCAACCCTTAACATAGTTGGATTTTTTGTCCCCGCTGGTTTCAAATCGGTAACTTTAACATCACAGAGTCGCTTAACAACACATTTTGTCATCTACTATCCTACACCTCGGGGACAACTCAATATCCTTATCTTATTAATATTATATTTTTAAATAAATTTATTATTAATTAATCAATATCTTTAACTTATTAGTATTGTATTTTTAAACAAAATTACTATTAATGCAAATATATGAAAATACAAAACAAAACCTAAATCTAATAACAAAATAATGAATGACTCTCTAAACGATGCAATTAACTTTAAAAAAATATATGGATATTTAGTCCAATTAAGATACGAATGATGGATCATTTACACTTGGTTCCCTTCTTAGTGTTAATTTGCAAATGTTAAGAACTTTTATTTTACATTTTACTTGTAAATGTTAAAAACTTTGGTTCGCTTTTTTTTATTTTGCAAATGATAGGAACTTTTATTTTACATTATTATATTAGTTTATGATTTATTTATTTAAAATTTTATTTTTTTTTCTTTTTAAAAGAAAATTTGCACAAAATTATATTAGATAATAATTTTATTTACATTATTAGGGATTCTTGATTATGATTAATCTATTCAATCTATCATATCCACTTGTACGCATTTATAACTTATCAAAATAAATTGTTCACTACGATCTAGACTAAATTAGACCATAATCTGAAGTACCCAAAACATAGTAGCCTCCCACAAAGAACTATTAATATATAGAATATTAACATCAATAGATCAAAAAATATTTAAAAAAAATCATGCCAAAGAGTACAATTTCATGACTAACAAAAAAATGAGAGAAAAGTTGGAAATTAAAATACATTGACATGGTAAGTTGGCCCCACATTCTCTCCATCCCAAGTGGAGTATGAAATTATTCCTTTAGTCACCAAGAGAGATTGCTTTGATAAGTGGTCTACCTCCCCATTTAATTCCCTAAAAATGTGTTGAAAGCATATACCTTTGAAAGAGCTGATTAGGTCCATAATTCTGAGTTTCCATCCTTCAATAATGATGGCTTCAATTTTTCCTTTGTGCTTTAGCCAGTGAATTATCACCTTTGAGTAAACCAGAATCTGAATATATTGGATGTTCAATAGCTTTGTAATGGTAAGAGTGGCCCAAGCCCCTAACAATTCCTCTTTTCTATTTGTTCCATCACCACAATTGAAGTACCATTTATAAACCTGGGAATTTATTCATTTTATGGTTCCCCCTGCACCACAATTTGACCCACCAGCTATGGAGGCTCCATCAAAAAAATCCAACGAATAACCATTAATCCGCAGAATTGGATTCTGTCTTAATCTCTGCAAATTAAAATCTAGCTTGTTTTTATTAATCTCTCCTACTACCTTGAACAGAACTTCCTAGGATGAGGGTGATTTACCATCACAGAGAGTTTTGTTTCATTCTTTCCAAATATACCAACAGGTCATGACCGACAATATTTTTGATAAATGCTTTTTCAAAGTTCAGGAATTCATGAAATCCATAAGGGACAGACCAACCCAGGTAAATTTTAATTTAAGTAACTGAGCACACTTTACCCAGACTAATTTTTCAAAGTTACAGTCAATGAATAAGTGGGAATTTTCTTCCGCATTTTGTTTACATAGACTTCAATAACTCGGGCCTACCCAACCTTTCATTTGTAATATCTCCCAAGTTAATATCTTGTTGTGAACAACCAACT
Source organism: Picea sitchensis (assembly GCA_010110895.2). Taxonomy (NCBI): domain Eukaryota; kingdom Viridiplantae; phylum Streptophyta; class Pinopsida; order Pinales; family Pinaceae; genus Picea; species Picea sitchensis. The sequence continues at coordinate 110,058 of SNQJ01S0019073.1, forward strand.
AGAGGAATAAAATTACCTTCAATTGTAACTTCCACTTCCATAAGCAAACCTGTCAACCGCGTCTTACCGCGAGCTCCTGTGTAGAAATAATGGCATCATAAACGTTTTTTACAGTTAGTTCACTACTTGAGTCGCCACCCATCCAAAGAAAAGAGTCTTCAACATTTGAGTGGAGAGTAACCCCAGTCCCATTTAATTTGGTAATATCTTTTTCCCAATCTGAATAAAGAAACCCAGTCAACTCCAGGTCCACGCTGCTCTTCCATACCTCCACCGATGTAATCGGATCCTTTGCCCCTGATGCTTGTGCTAGGACAATAACCTATTTATGATTTAAATGAGTGATGGTCTCTTTTTGGAGGAAAGATCTATTGCCAATACTGAGTATTCGATCCCTCCCAATATTTATAATATTCCCTGCACTAGGGCGCCAGCTGAGCTAGTGATTGATAATGGGGATAGTGCGATTGAGATTGGAAAATATCCCCGATGCAAAGTTGAAGAGATGAGATGGATTTCTAATCCAATTGATAAGTGTTGAATTCTGCAAATATTTATCCATTATTACATGATGCCAAATACTTTCATAATTTAAGACCCTCCAAAGTGTATTTGTATTCAATGTTGTATTGAAATGATAAATATTTCTAAATCCCCAGCCCCCATTATTTTTTGGTATGGATAAGGCCTCCCATTTGCATAAGTGGTAGTGGGGAGCCTCTGAATGACCATTCCATAGGAAATGGAACATCACTTTTATAATCTTATTTAAAACTGCTCGTGGTAAGGCTTCCATTGACATCCAATAGACATGTTGGCCTTCCAACACTGTTTTGACCAAGATGTATCTACCTCCCAAAGACAGCCACCAGTTACACCATAAACCGACTTTCTTTGTTAATTTCGACACAAACCAATCCTAATACATTGTGCATTGAGTCCATGTCTTTAGGATGTAACCCAAATATTTGAATCCAGGATATAGAGCACTAAAGGTATAAGGAAGAATAGTTTTGAATAGGATCAATCCATCCTCCATGAGGCCTTCATAATGGATAGTGGACTTTGAAAGATTAACTGAAAGACTCAATGCTTTTTAGAAAAGTCAAATAAGTATGACAATTTCCTTCCATTCAAGTACACTTTCCTTTGACATAATGATAACATCATCCACAAACAAAATATGTAAATTTTTTATCAGTATCGATGCTTTTATAGCTGATAAAGTTCCTCCCTCCAAGCTATTTTTTAGTAATAAGTTGAGGCCTTCCATCACTAAGATTAAAATCAAGGGTGATAGAGGGCATCTTTGCTGAACTCCCCTACCACTATTAAGGAATCCTCCCAATTAATTAACACTACATAGGAGGATGATGTTACACAAGACATGATCTAGTTGGTCATTTGGATCCCCACTCCAATTTTTATAAGGATCAATCTTAAATGGTCCCAGTCTATACAGTTGTATGTTTTCCTTAAATCCAAATTTAAAACAAGGGCTTTTATACTTTATTTTTTTATGTTGTGTAGACTCTCATGTTCAGTGCCTATGGCATCTTGAATATGCCTTCCTTTTAAAAATCCCATATGTTCCATGGAGATTGACCTCGAGAGAATGGGTTTTAACCAATTGGAAATAATTTTTTAAGTTACCTTGTAACACAAATTGCATAATGAAATTGGTCGGAAATTGTCAAATGTTGATGGTTATTAGTCTTTGGGATTAATGTTAGAAAAGTAGAATTTAGGCTTCCTGTGATAGCATCTAGCATTCTTGATTCCTCAACCATAGCAACGAGATCTTCCCCAACTAAATCAAAGAAAATCATAAAAAACTCAGTTGTCCACTCATCTGGACCCAGGATTTTTTTCTTCTTAAAAAGAAACAGAACTGCCTTCAACTCCTCCATAGTAATAGGTGTGAACAAAGAACTATACTCCTCATCATTTAACATTTGTGGAAGGAAATAAATTAACTTGCATTGTTTGGTTGTATTTGGAATAGTCAAAGCTTTGTAGAAATCCTTGTAATAATTGACAACTTCTTCCTTTATAGTATCATGTTTAGTTACAATTTCATCATTCCCACATTTGATTTCCCAAATATGTTTCTTGACTCTATTGTAGCTAGCACAATTATGAGAATATTTTGTATTGTTCTCCCCGATGGCCAGCCAGAGAGCCCTGCTATGCAAGTGCCATCGTTATTCCTCAATATCCCATTCCTTTCCATTTCCAAATGTCGAAGAGATATAGTAGAAGATTGATGAGTTGGATTGCCTTCCATAATTTTAATTGTTTCTTTAATGTCTAATTCAAGCAATAAAATCTTATCTTTTTCCTGATCAAATTCTCTTTATGCCATATTTTTGTTTGTTTTTGCAATTCTTGCAATTTCCGGATGATCCTATTATGTCTACCTCCTTCAGAGAGGAAACCCGAGTCATTCCAAAGCCTTATAGAAAATATCCACAAAATCTTTATCATTGAGACATTGAGCATTAAATTTGAAGCGATAGATTTTATAAGAAGTAGGTAATTCCAATTGAAGTAGAACCCACACATGATCTGAGATGAATGGGAAATCTACCCATGACCTTTATAGTCCAATATTAGTTAAACGATATTGAACAATAAAAAACCTATCTAATATCCTTGCAACCGCTCCTTGACCAATGTGCCTGTTTCTCCAGGTCAGTACCAATTTGGTCGGCTTGAAGTCAATCAAAATGTTGGCAGCGAAGAGTTCTCTGTAAAAAACCTATGAAACTCATGTCATAGGAGACCCACCCCAGGCCTTGTCCAAAGATATAATGACATTTAAATCCCCTTCTATGATTAGGTTTTTGATAGATAATATGCCACTTTCTTCCAGAAATTCCAATATAGTTTATGATCCTTGCAAGGCCCATAAATATTTAGCAACGCTAACTCCCGATTATTAATTAAACTTTTTCCTGTTAACAAGATACCACCAACAATGAGAAAAGGATTCAATGCAAATAAATTTGGGTCCCAAGCAAATAACAGACCCCCGAAGGTACCCAATGAACTAACTGAACTTGATACCCAGGATGAATGAAAAAGATGAATGAAACCCCTAGCTTTCTGCTCATTTACCAACGTTTCTTGAAGGAATATGATGTCAGGATGGGTATATTCCAAGAGCCGATGAACTGAGGAAACTTTGAGGGTGCCTCCTATCCCTCTTAAATTCAGTGAAATTAATAACATCAATTTTTCCTCACCAGGGCTTTCATTTCTCTAAGAGGCCCATTGTCAGTGGTAGAGGGGACAAACTCAACTATCTGTAATGAAGGTTGAGCCAACTTTTTACGACTACTTTAGGTTTTTAATGGTGAGAGTTCTATACCTAGTCCCATAGAGCAGGGATATTATTTTCCACCTTTCGCCGGATGAGCCTTTAAAGTAGTTACCTTCGAGATTGTCAAAGGCTCAATGAGTGCCTTCCCTCTGTATGTAGTCAATTTAATATCATCCTTATTATCCTTAATGAAGGGAATCAAAGAATCCAAAACTGAGTTGAGAGAGGCTTTGTCCTCCTCGACATCTCTATAACTAGGCTACATGACTGTATCAGTTTGAATAGGGGAGGAGGGGGGAGGTGTCTTATCATTTCTTGAGAGCTAAACCGTGTAGGTAGAAAATTCTGAGAAGACCCAGTGGGGTTGTTGGACAGTAGAGATGATAAATTAGTAGGGCACAAGGAATATGTTTTTGGAGGTGATAAAATTCCAGAAGATGGAGCCAAAGACCCCTTAGTAGGATCATTTATAGCTAATACCCCTTCTAAAACATCCTTGGCTAGAGAAGTAGAGGATAATAACTAGCCAAAATTTTCTATAACACTCCTTTCCCAATGTGTTAATGAAGAGAAAAGTGCAGGGCAGTAAAGCTTCAACTTACCCGTAAGTTAAGTCACCTCTTCCAATGGAGTTCCATGCTAAACATTAAAAGGAATGGGGTTATCCCCATATGAGTCCACTTCATTCATATAATCTGGAGGATATTCACGTAGGAGAGTTTCTTCATACATTTCATCTGAAACCTCGCCACTGCAGTCACACCGAAGGTTTTCGGTACAACGACACCAGTTGCACTTAAATGGTATACCTTGATAGTCTAAGTGTTGTTTTATATGATGACCTCACCAGTCGATATCTAACAGTTCTGAGATCCCACCATGTATATCGACTTCCACTAATATTCGTCTGACTTTCCTGGCTAAGATTACCAGATTGGACTCATCCAGTGTGATAAACAAACCCAATGCATCACCTATTTCCTTCAAAGCTCTCTTGTTCTAGAAGTGTATAGGTAGACCCGACAGTAAAACCCATAAATGCCTTAAATGAAAATGCTCTGTCTGTGGGTCAAATGCCACCCTCCACCTCTTCAACATTAAGTTGGTGCTGCCCAAAACCCAGAAGTTGTTCAACAATAGAGATGCATCTTCAGGGGATTTTCATATGAACCCCAACCATCCCTTAGTGAGATAGAGAATCTCAGGAACATACCCAAGTATAGGCTTCCATTTTTTCACAATCCACTCAAAAAGAAGACTAGAAGCTAAATAGGAGTATGATGGTCTCCCTACGAGCCCACAAAGTGCCAGTCTACATGTCTCTTCGAGACCCACGTCCGCCCCAACACCATTCTCCGAACTCGTTTGTTACCCTTCCAAACTCTCTTCCGAACCCTAGTCTGATTTGTAAATTTATGGGAAAACCTATGTCTACCAGTAGAAGCCCCACCTTTATCCCTAGACTAGGATGTAAGTTCGTCCCTAGTCCACACAAAGGAAGAACAGTGTTTCTATCTACAGTTGAACCAACGAAAACAGTCTGTGTTGGAGTATTCGAGAGTAAACAAGAGAAGTTGTCAAATATTGAGTAATAGTGTCTAGATAGTGGGGCGGCAGAGTAGGTGTGTGAAAGGAAGTGTCAGTGTTTACACCCAATGAACTTGTCTCTTTGAAAAGACCACTCCTATGCCACTCTGTCTCATCCTCAGGGTTCATAAGTTTCATCACGTCTTCTATTATATCAACATTTGCAACCGAAACCATAGTGCTAGCACCCGTTAAGCAATAAGCAGGGGAAGTAAAGAAAATTTAAAGTAAGGAAAATAAGAGCCAATCCCTGATGGTCGGTGATAACACTTTCTCAAATCATAGGTAATGACATTAAAACTATCTCTCTGAGAAATGCTGAGTAATAACCGCCACTAAGAAGGTAGGTAACCGCCAAAGAAAATAAGGTTTAGTTACCGAAAAAGGAATAATCATAAACTGGGTTCTGGGATCAAAGAGACTAAGTACTCGATAAAAAACCTGCCAGAAACACTAAAGGCACAAAAGGAACGTATGAAGTAGAAAAAAACTTGTAAGCTCAAAAAAACCGCCCAAACTAAACCATTAACTCCACAAACTCTAACCAAGAAATATGAAGAAACACATCGATTAACCATTGTCTATTGCTTGTCCTTACACCTCATTGTTGAAAATCCGCCATTGATGGAACACAATATTCCCGCCCTGTTGCAGTTCAAATTTCCTATTTTAACTGCATAATTTAGAGAGTCATTCATGTTTCCTAGGGCTCTTCTTTATTTTTTTTTCGAGTTAATTGCATATATTTGAGAGTCATTCATATATGACCAATTTCTCAAGGCTCTCATTTGATAATGACCATTTTAGCATCAACTTGAAAAGTCCATTTAGGAGTCATTATATAATTTGTAAATTGTTTTGTATTTTCCAATGGTAGACACGCCATAATGGATCTCGAATTAATTGCTACTAAAATAAACATATGTTTGTTTTTGTTTTACAATTAACATATGTTATGTTAAATTGCATACTTAATTTTTTAATGTTTTCAACGATTTACTACAAAGATAAAGCTAAGGCCTACATATAAAGCTTACGATGTGGATATTTTAACTATTATGACATGAAAAATGAACTAGAAGATCAAAAACATATAATGGAACATCATACATGAAAATGTATTATGGAGAACGAGGAATCGGGTGCCACTTGGAGAGATGAGGAAGGCAGGTTGACACTTGGCATACGAAACGACTGTGGTGCGTATGAGATGACGGTTGGTCCTGTCCTATCTGGCATCCCACTTCCACGTGAATTCACTAATGAAGAGAGATGGAACATTCATTTCGCGAAGTGGGAGCTGCTGGAACATGACCAGTGTTTGGATCTCTAGACAAGTCTCCCTAATGCTAGTCTTCATGGATGTTAATGTCCATGGTTCCTTGGTACATTTTGATATTGCGGTGATGATTAAAATGGGTTTTTGCAGGCAGATCTTAGAGGTTCCCTATGGCCCATTTTCATTTTTTTTTTGTTGGTCGTTGTTCGTTTTATAGTTTTCGAATTTGATCTCAGTCTCTTCCCGTGTCCCCCCTCGCCTATTCTTCTCTTTCCCTTCCACGCTTCCATGGCTCTACGCATTTTCTGGGAAAATAAGACCCATGTTTTCCAAACTTGTGATGCCATGGATGTTGTAGAAGATGCTCATTTTTATGCTACATCTATTCCTCAAGGAGTCCAGGCTGTCATGCGAACTCTGGAAGAGGATGTTAAAATTATTCGAGCTACCTAAGAGGATGAGGAGGATGATGCTCAAGTGGGGATAGCATTTTAGAGATGGGATGTACTGAAACCAAGGAGTCTAAATAGGACTCTACAAGTCTAAATAGGACTCTACAACTATCATGGCACACTAAGAGCATGGTCGCTCAAGGAATGCTCCCAAAGGACCAAGACTACATGCAATTCAAGCAGTGCTTGGAAGATGTGGATGACCAAAAATGACTTCTCATCAAAATGGTTCCCTGGTTAGTCAAATATAATAGAGGTTCTTTCCAAGTCACTCACGATGGCCTTCAACAACCTAGGAATTCAATCAATGTCGGACTCAGTGCCAGCGCCTTCGTACCTGCTTCTCAAGGAGCCCTCTTTATTGTTCCTTTTTTCTTCATATGTTCAAGCCTATAGGGTTAGCTTATCTAGTTTACGTATTAATTGGCTTTATATACTTCAAGTTGCTTTAAGCACGGCTTTCCTCTTTGGGAAGACAAAAAGTTATGAGTTTATTTTGGGGTTTTAGTTGGAAACCCTATGTTATCTAGACTATTGAGGACAACATCTATGTATGTACATTTTTTTTAATAGTTGAATTAAAAATAAATAATTAATTAAAAAAAAGAACTGGAGAAATTCGAAATGGATAAAAGTTCTACCAAAATGAAGGATTATGAATTTTTTCTTAATTAGTTGAATTGTAGGGGAAAATATAGAGATCATTAAATCGAGTGCCAGAAATGAGACATTATGGTCTACTATAACCCTCTACAAACCTATTTTTGTCCTTTTATTTGATATCTATTTACTCCTCTCGACAATTTCTCTTCAGTGGAACATAAAATAGCTACAATGTGAATTCAACACAATTTTGTCAATTTCTCTAGGGTTTTAACACCTTCAATTGGTTGCTAGATCCCATTATGAGGGGAATCTCACTTCACATAAATATCGACCCACGATTTGTCGCTTGATGCCATTGCTCAATCTTCGACGTTCAAATCTGACAGAATTATGATAAGCTCAAGGAAAATATCCAACAATTCTAGTCGTGGATCTTCGATCAATTTGAGGAAATCAAGGATAGACGAGATGTCAACACATCCCACTCAAGAAATCCAAGTCACTTAGAGTTATGGATCAGTTATGGAGGCCTAGTCATCTCCTTCCTCACTCTATAAAAATAAAGGCACTCTCTCGTAGAAGGGATGGTACTAAGAGTAAATTTACATTGTTGAAACACAAATGAGCTTCATTAGCCATCCACTTTCTTGAAAGTCAACCTTAACTTGAGAGAGGTCCAAGGATGAGTTATAGCCAAGGGATCCAGGGAAGTTGGCGTCGAGACTCAAGGCTTGTGGTAAACTTGATGTAATGTTCTCTGCTTTTGATTAATATAGATCAATATTGTTTCCACCTTTCAATATTTGTTTAATCCATGATTATATCTTGATTATGAACATTTGGTCTCTCCTTGACTAGAAAATAGATCTAATTCAAATTTTCCTTCCTTTAGCTTTGATAGATTGGAGAAATGTGTTTCTTGTATTTTTTGTGTGGGTAAAAGGGCGATGAATAGATAGAGTGGGATATCGAGAGCTATGTTATCCAAGGACATGTGAGGACAACCTTAATAATTAAGGTGCACTTCCTCCCATTCTCATAGAACAATAGGATAAATTTGATTGATCTAGAGTGTAAACTTATTGTTGTCTATATTCCTCTATTTGTCTTGGATTAAGGGAATTTCCAAGGGAGTTCGGGTTAGGCCTTTGACTGGAATCCTCTATAATAAAATTGACGACTCCATTGGGGAATAAACTCATGGTGTTTCCTTAGTTTAGACTACCCACTGCTTGAATTTATCCTCTGAATATGTTTCTGATCCATCTATTGTGTTCCCAATCACCCTCTCAGAAAGTAAATCTTCCATATCTGACTGGTCTAAGCCAAATCCAAGTGTTTTGAAAAATCTTTGTAGTGCATCACTTGTCTTCTATTAGATACAGAGTGACGCATAACTTATTGAAGCATCGTTCATCCATGATGAAGGCTATGACGGACATGAAAAAAGGCTTGTAAAGTGCAAAAAAAAATGCTTTTCATGAAAAAATTTATGGGTTTTTTCCTCTGAACCTAGGGTCCCTATTTTCGAGGAACAAAACCTTTGTAACTTTGTTTTGATTTTATTTTTTTATTATTATTCGCATGATATAAAAAATAAAATGAAAAATTGTATCTTGTGATCATCCATTTCATATCTTTTAGGACCTTGTTTAAGACGCTCATTGGAGTATTGCTCTTGAAATTTAGGGTCTAAAATTGTTGTTTGGAGTGATTTCTAATCTCATTTGGATTTAGATGATCAACAAACTTAATAAAGAAGCGCTTAATTTAAAATTAATCAGACTCTCTCTTTATAGAAAACCCACTTTAAATAGGACTTAGAGCCTTGGAATATGGTAGAGAATAAATTATCCAAGGATGAAAACTGAAACTAGATTCATTAGGGAGTAAATCATGTGTTGCAACAAGTGTGTCGGGAACCTCCTGTAACGTAGGAGTTAATCAGTAGATCAGATCGAAGAGAGTAAAGTGATATCCACGCTTTTCTTATCGAGGTGTTTGTCAAACGACTTCGACTACTATGTGTACACAGGTCCTAAGAGAGCCCGACCTTTTTGCGAGGTAGCAATTTTTAGATTTTGGGCTCAACTACCCTACCCATATGTGTAGTTTAATATTCAACCTCTCGTCCATTCATTTTTTGTGTGGTGGTAACCTTAGCGGTATGTGGTAGGAGGTTACATAGGTGACTTCAAGTGGAAAGTCCTCGTAGTACCTAAGGCAGACATTGATCACCTGTTTCAGTATGTAAAGTCCTATCTAACAGAACCTAAAATTGAATAAATTTAAACATAAAATTTCTTTCAACGTATAAGCAATTTCATTATTCAGCACATAAGCATATTCAACAGCATGATGATAACCACATAATACAGCATAATAATATTTACGAGTAGATTTTAATCAATTTCATAACACAAAAAAATATTGAAAATTCATACCTCTAACTGATGCTACTGTTATCCCCAACTCTGCTTGATGCACTACCCAAAACCGAATCTTTCCTCCCTGCCAACTAGGAACAGAGCCTATACGGCTCCCTAGATCCAGGATTCCGTGAGGATTCCTGGAGCTAGGGAGCCAGATAGGCTCTGTTCCTAGCTGGCAAGGAGGAAAGATTCAGTTTTGGGAAGTGCATCAAACTGAGTTGGGGACATCAGAGTTGGGGAAAACAATAGCATCAGTTAGAGGTATGAATTTTCAATATTCTGTTGTGTTATGAAATTGATTAAAATCTGCTCGTAAATATTATTATACTGTATTATGTGGTTATCATCATGCTACTGAATATGCTTATGTGTTGAATAATGAAATTGCTTATATGTTGAAAGAAATTTTATGTTTAAATTTATTCAATTTTAGGTTCTGTTAGATAGGACTTTACAAAGTACCTTTGGAGCGTTTATGCTTTCATAGGGATAGTTGCACTAGGAAGGGATGTTTCAATTGGCGCTTCATAACTATCTCTCATATTTTGCTAGTCAGTTTTACATGGATTTCATCACCTTGGAAATTTGGTTTTGAGAAGGTGTGTCCTATCTAGCTAGTTTTCTTATTGATTTATGATGTAAACCCCACCTTCTCTTAGGGCCCGCACGAACTCTCTATCTAAGGATCGTTAATTTGGTTTTGAGAAGGTGTGTCCTATCTAGCCATTTTTCTTATTGATTTATGATGTAAACCCCACCTTCTCTAGGGGCCCGCACGACCTCTCGGTCTAAGGATCATTGACTTCAGGAGATTAAATTATTTCATGAGCTTCCTTCGAGCCCAAAATTTCAATACACAGGTCCTCAAACCTACTTTTCGAATGAAAATTCACTTCTTATGGACTCCTCGAGCACTGGCAAAGTCCCTTCGGAGATCAAGGGCCAAAACCGTGGGCCAAACTTCCAATCCCCGAAAGTTTTGAGACTTTGAGACTATCACTCTTCGGGAGCTCTGACTAAAAAAAACTCGACCCTCCCGAAGATAAGAGTGACAGAGATTCAAACTACTAACATAGATCAATAACTCACAACCTCGAGATTAACCAACGATGGGGATCAACTTCAGTGACCCAGGCTACAATGGGTCTACCTACTCCAAGGCACAACTCCCCCAGAGAGCTAAATTTCGAAGGGGATCGTATGACTCTCATTCCTTGTCAAATCAATTACTGATGTGAACTCTATTTTTTTGGGCTTCTGTAGTTTTTAGGCCTTTACTCCCTTGTTCCACTCGAGTGTCGAATCAACAAATATATGTACATAGAAGTCAATGTTCTGCAGCCCTCTATCAGCCAACAGTTGTGATTTACTCCAAGATTTCGGGCTTCGGGAGTCTTAGATGTCCAACTCTTTCCAACCTCTGGAGCGCCATACTCGTGAACTCGTCGAGGGCTCAAATAAATGACTACCACGCTCTGACAGCTGGGCGGTCCTGATCTAACTCGACCTTCGGGACTTCGAATGGATATACTATACAAAATTTACTTCTTGTTGTTCTTCTGGAATCCTTGTTGTTCAAACTTCCACAATATGTTGTTGCGTGTCCTTTGAAATGGACGATGGTAATTAGTTATTCCCTTCAGGACTTTGGGGGTCTCGACTTCTCCACACTTTCGATCCTATGAACTCGCGAAATGTTGAAGGACTTTGAGGTTTATTCCTCACTCAGTTTCTCCGGATCTGACGGCTATCATATCTCTTACTAACCTCGAATGGATATCGTTTATTGGTTTTGTTCTCTCAACAACTTCTCCTTGGAGGTTGTTCCACTACTTTTCCTGATTGTAGAGACTTGCTGATTTCACAGGGATAAACCCCACGCTACTCCACCAGATCAGACAGTGATGAAAAATCGTGGGCTCTTCTGAACCGATATCATAAGCTCAATACTTGGAACAAGAAAATCTCCCCTGCTAAAGGATTCCAATGCTACCCTTCCCAAGGTTTAATTCCTTGAGGCTTCCTGAACCTCCGACGCACTCCTTGCATCCTTTAACTTCTGACAAGTTTTTGGACTTAGAGATTTTTGAAAAAAGATCTCTTTATATACTTCTAGTACTCATCTCCTATGAGACACCGCAACACTTAAGCAAAGTTTTTTCCCAATGCACACTTTGCATGGGTTTTCACTCAAATCTTCCCTCTTCTGAGCAATGGATGCACTCCTTGCTCTTCAACTATAAATTCATGCTATCTCTTATGAGTTTTTGAGTCTCTCTCGACTCAACCTACGCACTCCTTGTAGTTACTATGCACTCCTTGCACCAGGAATCTCAAAAGAGAAACAATTGAAACTTACAAGAACATCAAATATTTCTACACTTAACCATGAAAATCATACCCATGCTTAAAAGACACATAAACATATAAATAAGAAAGAAATATCACATACATTCAATGGATTCAATAACAAAGAACACCATACATTTGAAATCAAGCCTCTCTATTTGTATTCCTTCAATCAAGTATGTACATGAGTTCACACAACTCTCTCTACAATTCACCATAAGATTCAACAACTCTCTCAGATAATAATCAACAAACTCATTTGGGAATTTGATACATATATTTATACATAGAGGGGCTTCTCAAGCATTCTGAATGACTACTTCAATGCTATCCTATTAGAATTTAAGACACCTATATGCAAATTCCTTATGAAAATAAATAACCATTACAATCACATCTGAGCTAATCCTTAGCATCTATACAATATTATCTAATAATTAAGGTGATTACAACTCTGGTGGCCTTAGGTGATGGATCTTGGCTCAAAACATTAAAATATCTTTAATACAATATTTCCAAAATATCAAAATGATGCGCCCTCCTTGGGATCTAAGCCAATTTGAAATGCGCACACTGGTGTTGCGTTGTCTTCCACCTGGCCTCCTTAATGTTTGGTGGTGATGCTCTTGCATCATACTCCTCTAGAAAAAAAAATCATAGACTCCTATCCATGAGCTCCTTCCTTGTCTTCCCATGCTTTCAAATACCAGATTCATTCACCCATCTAGTATATTCTGTTGGGTGGCCCTTCCACTTCACCAGGTACTCAAAACAAGTCTTTTTCCTTGTCTTCTTACTAATCCTTTGATCTATGATAGTCTTTATTTGTGGCTTTTTTGTTTTTGGCATTTTATTTTCCCACTAAATCTCCTTTTGATCATTTGATCCTCTTGAATCATCCATCCTGTATGGTTACATGTCTACAATATTAAATATGGGTGATATACCCACATCCTCTGGCAGCTCAATCTCATAGGAATTGGCAACAACGTTTCTGAGGATTTTACATGGTCATATTTTATTCATCTTCACTTTATTATATGTTCCCCTTGGGAAGAATTCCTTCCTTTGGTGTGCTAAAACAAGATCCCCAACTTTGAAATGATCCTCTCTCATTTTTCTGATCAACTTGGCTTTTATATTTCTGACTATTATCTTGTAGTTGTCCTTTTATCTGGCTATGAAGCTTCTACATCTCTCCTACAAAGTATTTTTCTCCTGCACTTGGGAACTCATTATGTTTCAAATCCATCAACTTCAAAATTCCTCTCAGATGCATTCCATTCACTATTTGAAATGGGATTTTTCCAGTTCTTATGTTTAGTGAATCATTATAAAAAAAATATTCCTGGGGAAGAATCTGATCCCATTGGTTATGATGTTTAGTGACGAGACTTCTTAACAGATTTCCAAAACTTTGATTTACCACCTTAATCTATCCGTCTATCTGAGGGTGATATGTTGAACTGAAGGACAAGTGTTTCCCCAAATGTTTCCTTAGAGTACTCCAAACGTGTCCCATGAACTTGGTATATTTGTATGACACTATGCTCCTTGGAAAGCCATGCAATCTCACAATGTCCTTGAAAAATATTTTCCTATGTGAGTAGCATCACTAGTTTTTTGGCATGGTATGAAGTGTGCCATATTTGAAGATCTGTCAACCACAACAAATATGGAATCAGTCCTCCTCTTGGTTCTTAGTAATCCCAACAAAAGAATACATGCTTATTGCATCCCACGACCTATCTGGAATAAGAAATGGATGATACAGAACAATGTTCTACTACTTTCCTTTTTCATATTGGCAGACTCTACATATGTATACAAATTTCTTCACTTTGAAACTCATACCTGGCCAATGGTATGAAGAATCAGATGTGCATAAGTCTTGTAATGTTTGAAATGTCCAGCCAATCCTCAACTGTGTTTTTCCTTCAATAGGTTGTCTCTCATCGAACATTTTAGGATACAGAGTTGGCTTCCTTTAAACAACAGTCCATATTGAATTAGATACTCTATCTGCTGACTTCCATCCCTTAGTGAAGGGTTCTCACATGCTTCATAAGCCTCTTTAAAATATGGATCTTCACGATACATTTCCTTACGGTGTTCAAACCCTAAGGTCTCCACTTGAAGTTCCTGCATAATCAAACATCTCCTACTCAAAGCATCAACAACTTTATTAGCGCTACCACTAATTCGCTTAATAACAAAAGTAAAATTATGCATGAATTCTACCCATTTAGCATGTGTTTGGTTCAACTTACCATGTCTGGTTATGAATTGTAAAGCTTGATTATCGGTGTACAAAACAAACTCCTTTGGAGAAAGATAGTGCCTCCATTTTTTCAGAGCTTGTATCGTAGTATAAAACTCCTTATCATATGTGGAATACTTCCTCTTCGTGTCATTTAGCTTCTCACTGAAATAAGAAACATGCTTATTGTCTTGCCTCAAGACCGCACCAATAACTATTCCACTTTCATCACATCTCACTTGAAATGTCTTCTTAAAATCTGGAAAAACCAGAATCGGTTGTTCTGTTATCTTCTCTTTCAATACTCTGAATCTTTTTTCATCTTTTGTTGTCCAATTAAAATATTTGTTCTTTTTCTTTATGGTGTCCAGTATGGGTGCACAAACTCCACTGAAATTCCTGATGAATTTCCTATAAAAACCTGTTAATCCATGGAAGCTTCTCACCTCAAATATGCTTATCGGAGAAGGCCATTCTTTGATTTCCCTCACCTTTTCTGGATACATCTTCAACTCATTTGAATAGATTACAAAACCAAAGTATATTAGTTTTGTCTTCATGAAAGAGAATTTCTTCAAATTTATCAGTAGCTTCTCTTGATGAAACCTCTTCAACACCATCTTCAAGTGCCTCAAATGTTCTCCTTCATTCTTGCTGAAAACTAAAATGTCATCTAAGTATACAATCACAAACTTACCAATTAAGTCTTTGAGTACTTCGTTCATTAATCTCATGAATGTGCTTGGGGAATTCGTCAAGCCAAATGTCATGAAAAGCCACTCATACAACCCTTCATTTTTTTTTAATGTTGCCTTCCATTCATATCCCTCTCTCATTCTTATCTGATGATAGCCACTCTTCAAGTCTATCTTGGAAAAATAATTTTCTCCACTTAAAAAATCCATCAAATCATCCATTCTCGGTAACAGAAATGTATACCTGATGATGATTTTATTTATGGCTCTAGGATCTCTGCACATTCTCCAGCCTCCATATTTATTTGGACTCAATACAGTCGGTAGTACACATGGAATCAAACTTTTTTTGACCACACCTTTATCCAACAATTCTCATACTTGATTATTTACCTCTTCATTCTGTTGAGGTGTTAACCTATATGCTGCTTTGTTTGGAAAAATTTCTGCTGGTATAAGGTCAATGTGATTAATGATTCTCTGAATGGGTGGAAAGGAGAGAGGTAACTCATCCACCACAATATCAACAAAATAACCCAATAGTTCTTGAATCTCTTTAGGAAGATCATCCACATAAGTGCTTGTAAGGATGACTCTAGGATTTCTTATCACAACAAACTGCATCTCATGTTCCTTCCTGACTTAATTCAAGAGTTCCTTCTCACTCATGAGGAGTATGATTGGGAAATCTTCCTCCTTCACTTTCTTATCCTCCATTGGAAACAACATGTGTGTACAACCATTCTTCTCAAGGGTGTAAGCATTTTTTCTCCCATCATGTGTGACAGTTCTATCATGTTTCCACGATCTTCCCAATAAAACATGGAAAACGTCCATAGGTATGACATCACACATAATCTCATCCTTATAACCTCCTATCTTAAATTCAACATCACATTGTCGACTTACCATGACTTGGTGTCCCTTATATAGCCATGATACCTTGTATGATTTCAAATGTGAAATCATCTCCAGCTCCAACTTTTCCACCATTTCCGTGGATAATAGATTATTAGTGCTCCCACTATCTATGATTACTTTGCATACCTTGTCCTTGGTCTTGCAAGCAATCCTGAATAGACTGTTTCTCTGAACTAGCTCTTTTGCTGCTTTCTCTGGTTTTAAGAGAACCTCCCTCATCATGAGGGATTTCCCATCTTATACTTCTTCGTGTTCAACATTCCTCTTTTGTTCTTCAGAAATGTGAGCTTCTCCACCTCCTTCTTTATTTCTCTTAGTAAATTCCCAAGATATATGCCCTGTCTTTCCATAGACATAGCATTTCACTTCTCCTCCTCTTTCTCTTCCTCTTCCTCA
>SNQJ01S0019073.1:129757-146702 GCA_010110895.2 Picea sitchensis
TAAGATCTTTTACATTGTCTATCTAAAAGTCGATCCCATCACCGGTGACATGCTTAATTGGGGTCACGCTTTTATTGGACAGTTTTTAACCTTGGTAAATTATTATGATGTTGTTACACGTAACGTCATTTAGGTATAATTGTTCCTAAATTTGGGCATTTTGAATTATGGATATTTTTCCCCCTTCCAACGCTGCCCTTTTAATGACTGTGATTGAAATTGCGATTTTATATATAGCCAATACTAACTGTGAAGTCGTCCTGTCAGTCCGAGTAGGAGATCCTTTAATATGATGAAACGTTATTGGTGATGCTATTTCTTTATATCAACGTTTAATTATTTTCACCTTTAATTATTGTCTTCTTATATGGATAATTGTCTCTTCTTATTGCCCTTTCATTTTATTGAAATTTCGATTGTATATATTGCCAATTGTAACTACAAAGTTATATTGTTAGTCCGAGTGTAGGTGATAATTTTATTGCTGTAATATGATGATAATTTGTTGTAGGTGAAGAAAGAATGTAAAGGCATACATATGTCATGGAATAGTTGTTGTAAACTTCGTATTTGTAATATAAAGTGAAATATGAAATGGTATTGTTCTTACCGTATAAACAAGATTGCAAGTTTGGAGATGAATGTGTGACCTTTATATATTTCAATGTTATTAAAATTTAGAGATGAATGATATGGTTATCATATTGGGACGTTAGTGTAATCTATTGATATCGATAAGACACACATGGTAGAACGTCCGAAATTGATGTACAATAAATTACTCGGAGTTAGCAGTTGAGGGTTGTTGAGTCATTTTTTAATGTTGATCTTGGGATTCGTTGTCGGAGTTCTTCTGTCACACGCCTTCTGTAAGGGGCACCATTGTACTTCTTATTTATGTTGTACTTGATTGTGATCAGTTTTACTTTGTCGTGGTTGCGTCTTGTTGGTCATCGAGTGGCGATGTAGAGTCAAGTGTGTTGATACTTCTACACGCGCGCACACACCTTAAACAAAAAAAAAAAAATTGCACCTGTTATCGGAGTTGATGTCCTAACGAGGAAGGTCGTTACAGAAAACAAGGTCTTTCCCCTAAAAACAAAGACCAACCTACTTCAAAGAGATAATAGTTGTCCCATTTTGGGAATGAAATCGAACCATTAGAATCCAAAAGACAATTTTTGGATTTAGGGGCACTGAGCATGTCGAAGTAGAAGTGGTCGATGGATATCCTCCACTGAATCTCAACCCTCCTTTGACTAACTAATTAAGCTCCATTCTCCTCGGGATAGGTAACAACTTTAGTGATTGTTTTTACTTTTTCAACTTTCAGAACATGGCAGGACTAAATGGATCATCAAGTATGCCAAAGATGATAAATCCACACCTAGTAATTTGGGAGACACATCATTAATTTCTTCCTTACCATCCCTTACTGTGATTGGGCCTACCCCGTCCATTCTTTCATCAACAACTTTCTCTATATAGGGACCAACATTGGTCACTTTGTTTCCTTCCTTGGGAAAATCAAGTACTACTAATCTCATCACATCATCATCGACACCCGTGTCTGGATTCACTTTTGGTAGGGGGAAAATCCATAACATTAACACCATATGTGAAACTCATTTTATTTCTCGTATTCCTATAGGCATCCTGGTTTTTCCCAATGTTAGCTTTTCTTTGGGATGGAATGTAAATATTGGGTCAGGTAATACTCCTAGTCAACCTGGGGGAAACAATGATTATTGGGGATCCAACACCCGTTGACTTATCCAACATTTTGGCAATGCATTGTACCCTGCACATGCATCTCTTTTTATCCAACCTTTTGTGTCTGGGGGCACTCCTACTAGTGCCATGTATGCTTCTGGAGAGATCCATTCTTATGATCAAACCTATGTTTATGGGAGAACACCTTCTATAGGCATGTATGTGTTGACGTCGAGGGACTAGAGAGTCCCCAACACCAACATCACAACCTCACATGGGGCTAGGCGAGAAGAGATGGGAATGTCACCCTAGGTTTAAATCTCCCAACAAGAAAACACATTGAACTCCAGCATCAATTTACTCTAACCTACAGTCCAAGCATGAATCACTTTTCCTTATATTTTTAATTTTTAACAATATTTGATTTTATGTAATTTATAATTTGTATGCTTTTATGTGTGATTTTATACATTTGTAATAAGAAAATTAAATCCTAAAAAAATTTAAATAAAGAGAATGCAACCAATAAATTTAAAGAATGAAAATCTTTTCTTTTGTATTTATTTTAGCAAGAAGTAACTAAAGAAAAAGGAATCAAAAGTTAGGGAAAGTTAGTGCTAAGGTGATTAATTAAAAAAGGAATTTATTAAGCAAGACATTAATTTACTAACTACCAAAATTGATTATAAAACATTGTAAATAAATGGATATTTTCATTTTCATTAAGTCAAAATATGAGAAATTATAAAACAAAACTAAAACAAATGAAAAAAGGAAATAACAAAAACTTATACCTACAAATAAAAATGAAAATGAGATGAGCTTATGGGCATCATATTATAGAAGTCATAGTTCACTAGTTCTTTTAAATTATTTATTTATTTTATTTTAAGTATTGAATTAAAAAAGATGAAAAACTCTAAGATTTTAACCAAAAAAACAAATAAGAAACACTTTTAGAGCATAAAGGATTTTGATATCCAATTAAAATTTCTCCCCACACATTTCCTAGAGTTTCGGAATTTACAAATCTCTGCATACACTTGGGCTAGGTATTTAGTATTTAGCCATCATAGAACAAGGTTAAAATAGAAAGACCAAGAGTGAAAGAAAGAACAAAGTTGAGCCAAAATGGAATGGAGCGATGGTAGTGATAAGTGTTGAAATAAACTCAGGCTTAAATACAAGAAACTGACAAGAAAACATTTCACCTTATGAAAGCTAGCAGAGCTCATCTTCGCCTCGTCCGTTCGCTACTTCGAAAGATTCCTTGCTGCCAACAATACCATCAATTCCTACTGAAAGTAGAGGATGGATGATGAATTAAAAAATAAAAATCCTCACTGCACTCCAAGCATACCTCTCAACAATTTTCTCTCCTAAAATTTCCTCCTTTGGCTAGTTGTGTGATGTTTATTTTATAATCCTTGATGGACAATTTCACTAGTTAGGTCCATTTTGGTTCAACAAACTAAAGGATAAACGACTCGAACTGATAAATTTTGAAGTATTTAAAATAAAATTTAATGTAAATCCCTTTAATTTTCACTTTCTCGTATTGAGAAATTCCATTTTGATATTCGACTCTATCTCTATCTCTGTTGGCATGGACCACATCTCCACTCAATAAAGCATAATATAACTTATGTACATAGCTCATTGATCTCCAATCCAATCTAATCATTCTTCTGCTCCAATATTGTGGAAGGAATGTTTGTTAAATGTCTTCTCATCAACTTCCCTACTCAGATTGCTTCATTCTAGTGCCTTTTCTTTTAGGATCACTTTTGCTCTCAATGTTGATAAAACTGGAGTGACTAATTTGGAAGAATGGAATTGTACAAGCTTCAAAGTTCTTTTTTTTCAACTTGAGCTGCAATTTTTTCATGTCAACTGGGATGGCTAATGAGAACTCATGGACTTGCCTCCTTTCAATATTTTCTAGCACATTCAAGAGCTAACATCATAGTCCCAAAGACACAATGTTACTTGCCTCTCTAGTTTCTGTTTTCTCCCACATATCATGGAAAGCTCCATTGGGGAACTTGTTTCTCTCTAGGAAATGAACTGTTAAGTTTGTCTATGGTTCTACACACAGGTAATCACCAACTCTATTTACACCCCCTTCCCCACGTAGTGTATCATATAATCTTGGTTGTTCTGATAGATTTGACAGTGCGACATGTTTTACAATCTTATCCAAAGAAACAATGGTTGCATGATTAGATCGATCAAAGTAGAAACCCAGGTTCAGATGCCAAGGTAGATTTAATGGCTCTGTCTCATTGTATTCGTCACTCTGTGCAGTAAGTACACTAGGTTCAAAGGACTTGAGATAAGGCATTGGGTCTTTGAACTAGTATAAATCGACATTTCTAAGGAGTACATGGTAACTAAGCCATAGGATTTGCAAAACAACTCATGATTTACTTTTGTTACTCTCTGGAAGCACTTAGTTCCAAAGTGGCAGTGATTAAAGCTAACGTTCATTGCAGGACCATCCATAAACATTGGTAATCCCTGTAGAACAACAAACTGTTAATCTTGATGATCAATTGCAAAGAAAAGAAAATTGTAGATATTGAGCCACCTTAACCGACAAACCCAACTCATCGACATGTCTTTGTAGTTATTCCCCACTACTGCAAGAACTACAAAATTTTCATGATTAGTGAATTTCTAGAGCATAGATTCCAAGGAGAAAGATAGGGATAAGGTCAATGCAAGTTTTAAATAAACTCCTAGCTCTAATGTTGAGGAGTCTAGTTTTCTCCATTTTTCATTTCTTATATGGATATATTCAACTCTTGAGCCCCTTTTTATGGATGCCATGATCATATTCTTCCACATATATGACCTTCCATATCCTTGAAATAATGATTTTTCTAATCTTAGTGAAGGTTTTCTCTACCTCTTACCCAGAAAGAACCTTCTAAATCTTTCATAAGCTTTCCATTTTTTAGTATATGTTTGAGGCCTTCCTAGTCATGATTGAATTCAAAAGGAGAAGATTCTTTCTTTATAGATCAATGAGATTTTGAGTCATCTGGAGGGTTTATCAAGTAATATTTTCCATCGCACTCGACAAGTTTCATAGGTTTTTTTGAGAAATTAGTTGGACGAAAATAAAATGAACCATATAGAGCTGCCAAATGCGTATTTCCCTTAGTTTCCCAAATCCTTCCAACTTTGCCTGCAATGGCTACATTTTCTGTCGAATTCCCATTGAAGTTAATCCCATTTTTAGGGTGGAAAATTGATATCGCTTCAATTGCATCAAATACAAATCTAAAATAGGATGAAAAAGACTCATTAAACAACCATTCATTGTGAAAACCTTTTACATATATGAAAGGAGACATGACTCGAGCATGAAAAGGTAGTTCTCATGTATTCCATGCCCAGTTTTCCAACTTCGCAATTGATCCACTAGCGTTTCTGCATGATGTATTGTTGCACCTTTTCATGTTCAACAAAAAGACCACCTTATTCAAACCATTGTCCATGGATTTCCATATAGAATGGAAAATAAGAAACTTTTGGAGACATCAAAACGAGAAGCCAACCATTCTCTAGGTCATGGCATATTGAAGAGTGTTCATAAATTCTGGAAGAAGAACGAACTCAGGCTCAATTAAGACAACAATGTCTAAATTAGAAGCACGAGCCCTTGTCACCATGTTGTGGAATGTGGGTGTATCTAAAACACTTATGACATCCACTCATAGAAGACCCTTCAAATATAAATCAAACGTATGGCATGAGGCTTTTAAGTATGGCGTTTGGATTGCTAGCATATAGTTGTAGGGAACATGATTTGGAATAAATTAATCCAAAGCTAAAATTTGAATTTTGGGTAGGAAAAATAGTATATTAGAAGTGAGAAATGGGATCCAAAAATTCCTATAATTCAAGAGCCTCAACAAATTTTTCAAGTACCAGATCATTCTTATACAACACACCTATGTCCATCTGAGATCCTGTAACTTGTGCAACTTCAAAAATAAACGACGAACATTTTTATTAACAAGTATTCGTCATAACTGCAAATATTCTTAATGACATCTTCCTTGAGTGTGTAGTGGAAACTCAACGGGAGCGCACAAGAATTTGCACAATAAATTGTGAAATAAGAGGGGGTCTGACAATGCTTTTCCAACTAAGTGTCGTTGACCAAAATATTCGTCAACGATATGGTCATGGAACTAGCCATGTTTTTGTTATCCTTGGTCCTCAATAACTTGGGGGGAATAACCCTTTCAACAATATTCACTCCACTGGAAGCTATCACATGGGAGGACTTTAAAGTCCTTTTGGTTCCAACAATGTTGCACCATCTCCCCAAAATCCATTTTTCAATATGTCGTTCCCTTTCTTAGCGATATTATACTTACCTGATCTATCACGGTTGATAAATGACCCCATACTTCACCAACTAGGATGACCAACCATTCCTACCAAGTTACCCTATGGAATTCCTAAATTAGATGGTAATCATGGAGAATACGCATCAACCCACATCATGACCTATAATTTGTGGTGCTCGTCTAACTCTATGATGCACAATAGCATTAGATTAATACTTTTACAAAGAACGTTGACCAAAGGTGTTGCCAAATGGTACAAAAAAATAAAGCATTCCTCCTATGGAAGCTTTACTCAATTGAAAATTACATTTGTAACACAATTCAAGCTTATTATGAGGTATGAGACAAGGATGAAGTCTTGACGTCTCTGCGACAAACAACTTCCACCCATTTCTTGGACCATGTCCATGAGTGGCAACGTCATTATGTGATGATTAGATTATTCATCCTAGACCAACTCCTTGTGGATTGGCTTACCAAATCTCTTCTTCCTCCCATTTCTATAGACATAGTCGTGTCAAGGGAAATCACCAAATAACAATATATCATGTGTGCCCAACATATTGACTTGATATATTCACAACCATGCACCTTATATGATATGATTTTGCATGTTCCTTGGTCATCAACATACCCTTCCAAACTAAATCCAGAACCCCATGCCAATGGTGTGGTAGGTTCTATTTCCAATGCATTTGTTGTCCAATTAGCTGGACACTTGGTAAATTTTAACATTGCATCAAACCCATCCAACACTATTCCCATGACTCAAAATGTTGCAGCTCTTGTATAGACCTCTGAAGTGAACTCAATTAAATCCATGCACTCAAAGAATCCTCATCAACCTAGAGGAAAAATAAATAAAATTATAAATTCTAACTTTGGACAAGGAGCTTCCTAAAACCAAAATTCCGTTGGCATAGAAACTAAGAGAAATAAGAATCAATTCCCCTGCAATATTTTAACAGAGGATCATCCTACCCAAGAGTGTCATAAAATGGATGAAATCCATCCGTATTTTTCCCAAAGCAATGCTTCATAGTAGCCTTCTTTCCTAACAAATACATTTCCTTCCCAACATAAGGAAATGGTTGTGACAAATCCTACTCCTCTTAAAAGGTACACAATTGGTCCCCCTCTACTTGGAGGAACACCATCGAGTGACAACGTATTCATGCTAAAGAAGATATCCCTTCAAACTCAAGCTCGTAATGATGACTTTATCGATGTGGGTCCATCCATTTCAGGTTGGAGATACATTGGTTCTCCAAATTTTAGTCAATCCAATGCGATGTTGTAGGTGTTCGATGGAAATAAATTTCCCCCTCATCAAATACTCATCGTGTTTCCCATAGAGGTAGGTAGAAAATTTGTTTTCATTGACATGGAGTAGTAGATGCCCCTTTAGAATATAATATTATTCTTGGGCATAGTTGGTTTTATATGACGACAGTGGTAGCCTTGTTGATATTTAGGGTCCTTTGTTTCCCCTATCATGGGTGTATTGTGACTATCAACCAGCTTATGTTCTCCATTCCCAACCTTAGAACCACTATGGGTACAAATATACCCTTTGTGGCTGACTCTCGGAGTGTGTACATGAGTATTGGTGCAGGGATGTTCAATTATGTTAGGGAGGATTTCAGGCAGTGGAGTAACTAGAAATCCCTTGGATCTTCCCTTGATCCAAGATAGACAAAGGGATAAACAACAATACGTTTACTCTCTAGACCAATCAAATTTATCCTATTATGCTATGAGAATGGAAGAAAGGTGCACCTTATTTATGAAGGTTGTTCTCGCATGTCCCTGAATCACATAGCTCTCGAGATACTACTCTATCTCTTTATCACCCTTTAATGTGCATACAAAAGACAAGAAACACATTTCTCCAATCTAATCAAGCTAATGAAAGGTAAATTTGAATTAGATGTATTTTAATCTACTCAAGGAGGGACTAAACTTTCATAAGAAAGATATAATCATGGATTAGACAAACATTGAAAGGGGGAACAATATTGAGTTGTATTAATAAAAAATAGAGAACATTGCATCAAGTTTACCATAATCCTTGAGACTCGATGCAAGCCTTCCTGGAACCTTTCATTCCAACTCCTCGTTGGCCCTCTCTCAAGTTAAGGATGACTTTCTAGC
This sequence comes from Picea sitchensis, assembly GCA_010110895.2. Taxonomy (NCBI): domain Eukaryota; kingdom Viridiplantae; phylum Streptophyta; class Pinopsida; order Pinales; family Pinaceae; genus Picea; species Picea sitchensis. Next base: position 137,992 of record SNQJ01S0019073.1, read on the forward strand.
AAGCGAATGTCTGATGAAGCTCCTTTGTGTTTCAACAACATAACTTTACTCTCATTTCTATCCATTCTACCATAGATTTCCTTTGTTTTTGTAGAGTGATGGAAGGAGATGCCTAGGGCTCCATAACTCATCCATCTCTAAGTGACTTGGATTTCTTGAGTGGGATGATTTGACATCTCATCTATCCTTGATTTCCTCAAACGTATTGAAGATCCCCAAATTGAATCGCTAGAGATTTTCCTCTAGCGTATTGAAATGTCATCATATTGGAACGTCCTAGGTTGAACACTGGCTTACAATGGCTCATCGCGGGTTGATAGTTATGAGAAGTGCAACGCCCCTCATAAAATGATTAATTCTTAGGTAAAATGGTTATTTCTCTTTGACATGTCTTCCTCTGAGTTTCACGATGACAAATATATCTATAACACACCCACATACAAGGGAAAAAAAACAATGCATAGAAATATCCAAAAGAAATATTTTATTGAACTAATTTACCTTTACACCTTTTCACCATGCATATTTCCTTATTTCTAACGTCCTTGATTCTTATTAGATAATTTTGCATGACTCAAACATAGGCATGATCTTAAAATGTCACATTGGTTTTAGAAGTATCATTCCAAGAGTGATTCACTAATCACTCCTACACCATATGTATTTTATATAATAAAACTACAATATCTTGTTTAACTAGTTTTTCATTAAAGAATGAGGATCTGGCATCATCGTGTTATGCTCGTCATGAGTCTTTGCTGCATTGATTCCCCATTATCATTTGCATATGATATCACTTGAATATTCAACTGCATCATCAATTGCATCACGTTAGTTCAATTACAAGATGGAATCAATCAACCATGAGAAACAAGCAAGACACACAATAATCGTCATTAAAGCCTCTAATAAGCAAGTAAGACTTTAATAACGTTATCAATCACATATGTTAGTTTAACTTTAAATAAGTGTAGACCACTTTTGGTGCTACTATACACCTCACTCCCCATTGAAAAAAAAATCCAATGGTCTTACCTTGGGTCCAATCTAAGCATTACAGGCACGAGGATATTAAACTCAATTTTAACGCAACATGTCCGAATGAGTTGATTAGCATATCATTTATCTAACAAACTATCTATCTATGGGTGTATGAATGAATGAAAAGGTGTTGAGAAACATGCCAACTTATTACCTATGAAGCCCAGATCCATTGACCGGTAGTTGAAAGTCCAAATGTTAGGGGAGAGGGCCCATAAATTGAGCATGGCTTTGTAGTTGTGATGAAATTTGTGCCCATGCACTCCAATCTTAAATAAATTTATAACTATTTTTCAAAAAAACAATTATAAATGTTTTATAAAAAGGTCTTTATTCTTTTATCATTGTCAAAAGATATTTTATTAAAATAATATTTACATATTTCTAAAAACAATTATTACAAAACTTATTTTTAAAATAAATTTAAAATTTAAAATTTTTAAATTTAAACCTACAAATCTATTACAAAACTTATTTTTACAAAAAAATTTAATATTTTAATTCTTTAAATTATCCTTTAAATTATATCCTCTTAACGATACTCATTAATTAGTTAAGATACTCATTAATTATTAATGTATTTAAATGTTAAATGTCAACCATGTTGTAGGGTCCAATTTTCGTTATTTTCATTGGTAATTCATTGTTCACATAAATGTAAACTACAAATTAATAGATATTTGGTAAATTGTATTTAAATGTTAAATGTCAACCATGTTTGAGGGTCCAAAATTCTTTATTTTCATTGAAAATTTATAGTTTACATAAATGTAAATAACAAATTAATAGATATGTGGTAATTTTTTCAAATTTAAAAGAGATTCATGTAAACTCTACTTAAGGAGAGACTAAACTTTCATAAGAAAGATATAATCATGGATTAGACAAACATTAAAGGGGAAACAATATTGAGTTGTATTAATAAAAAATAGAGAACATTGGATCAAGTTTACCATAATCCTTGAGACTCGATGCAAGCCTTCCTGGAACCTTTCATTCCAACTCCTCCTTGGCCCTCTCTCAAGTTAAGGATGACTTTCAAGCAAGCGAATGTTTGATGAAGCTCTTTTGTGTTTCAACAACATAACTTTACTCTCATTTCTATCCATTCTACCATAGATTTCCTTTGTTTTTGTAGAGTGATGGAAGGAGATGCCTAGGCCTCCATAACTCAGCCATAACTCTAAGTGACTTGGATTTCTTGAGTGGGATGATTTGACATCTCATCTATCCTTGATTTCCTCAAATGTATTGAAGATCCCCGAATTAAATCGTTAGAGATTTTCCTCTAGCGTATTGAAATTTCATCATATTGGAATGTCGTGGGTTGAACACTGGCTTACAATAACTCGTTGCGGGTTGATAGTTATGAGAAGCGCAACACCCCTCATAAAATGTTTAATTCTTAGGTAAAATGGTTGTTTCTATTTGACATGTCTTCCTCTGAGTTTCATGATGACAAATATAACTATAACACACCCACATACCAAGGAAAAAAAAAACAATGCATAGAAATATGCTTTTAAAAAAAAATAAAAAAAATTATAGAAGTAATTTACCATTACACCTTTTCACCATGCATATTTCCTTATTTCTAACGTCCTTGATTCTTATTAGATAATTTTGCATGACTCAAACATAGGCATGATCTTAAAATGTCACATTGGTTTTAGAAGTATCATTCCAAGAGTGATTCACTAATCACTCCTGCACCATATAAACATGTATTTTATATAATAAAACTATAATATCTTGTTTAACTAGTTTTTCATTAAAGAATGAGGATCTGGCATCATCGTGTTATGCTCGTCATGAGTCTCTGTTGCATTGACTCCCCATTATCATTTGCATATGATATCACTTGAATATTCAACTGCATCATCAATTGCATCAGGTTAGTTCAAGTACAAGATGAAATCAATCAACCATGAGAAACAAGCAAGATACACAATAATCGTCATTAAAGCCTCTAATAAGCAAGTAAGACTTTAATAACGTTATCAATCACATATGTTAGTTTAACTTTAAATAAGTGTACACCACTTTTGGTGCTACTATACACGTCACTCCCCATTGAAAAAAAAATCCAATGGTCTTACCTTGGGTCCAATCTAAGCATTACAGGCACGAGGATATTAAACTCAATTTTAATGCAACATGTCCGAATGAGTTGATTAGCATATCATTTATCTAACAAACTATCTATCTATGGGTGTATGAATGAATGAAAAGGTGTTGAGAAACATGCCAACTTATTACCTATGAAGCCCAGATCCATTGACGGTTAGTTGAAAGTCCAAATGTTAGGGGAGAGGGCCTATAAATTGAGCATGGCTTTGTAGTTGTGATGAAATTTGTGTCCATGCACTCCAATCTTAGATAAATTTATAACTATTTCTCAAAAAACAATTATAAATGTTTTATAAAAAGGTCTTTATTCTCTTATCATTGTCAAAAGATATTTTATTAAAATAATATTTACATATTTCAAATTTTTTTTATTACAAAACTTATTTTTACAGTAAATTTAATATTTTAAAATTTTAAATTTAAACCTACAAATCTATTACAAAACTTATTTTTACAAAGAATTTAATATTTTAATATTTTAAATTATCCTTAAAATCATATCTTCTTAACGATACTCATTAATTAATTAAGATACTCATTAATTAATAATGTATTTAAATGTTAAATGTCAACCATGTTTTAGGGTTGAATTTTCATTATTTTCATTGGTAATTCATCGTATAAATGTAAACAACAAATTAATAGATATTTGGTAAATTGTATTTAAATGTTAAATGTCAACCATGTTTTAGGGTACAAAATTCTTCATTTTCATTGAAAATTTATAATTCACATAAATGTAAATAACAAATTAATAGATATGTGGTAAATTTTTCAAATTTAAAATGACTTCATGTAAACTCTACATACTCCTCAAATTAGGTTGCCTAAGTACTAGCCATCTCCTCTATATCTTTTTTGGGTAAAATGAGGGAACTGTCTTAACTCACCAAAGATGATCGCTGGAAAAATCGTCATTTCCTGTAAGTAGAGTGGGATCAAAGGGCATAGTCGCGGGAGAATACGAGCTTTCCAATGTTATTGGGATGGATATCTCTGTGTGTTTATGGAAGACATAAAGCCTTCACATTTTCCCATCCAAAATATTTGGTGCCAACTTGAATTTCTCTATCATCCAGATATTTAAATAACGACGGGTGATTAGAACCCTGCAGCGGATTTAATGAAGATGCAGGATGAAGATCCCTTCAAATTGTTTGACAACAACTGACAACTTGTCCCACACAGTCTTTGGTCGATGGGGTGGACAAAGAAATGGGGAATTTGTGCTTTCACTTTTTTTACTTTGGTTCTGTTGAGGGGTCTGAGATCCCTTTAACTCAACAATAGGAACCAAACCTGCCTCAGAGGCCCAATTAGACTCGTAAGAATTTGATTAGTGGTAAGGTTCTCCAGATTCACAATTTGGCTAGGTTTATCGATGGGCTTTAATTGTTATTGACAAACATGTCTTTCTTGTTAAGCCTTTTCTTCATGCTAGGGAATTATCTTTTTTGGTTCCTTTTTTTAACATTAAAACAAAAGGAAGATAAAATTGTAGACTAGATGACATAGAGAAGCTAACTATGTATTTTGGGGGAAGGATGGGTTGAGGATAATATTTACCCTAGCATGCAAATGAATAATATCTAAACAACTTCAAACTAGCATTAATACCATTTTAATTAGTGGACATTCAACATCATTTGAGATAATAGTTAAAGAAAAGAAACATACACATGATAAGAAGTTACTGCAAGAAAAGTAATTTCCAATACTCTATTATCAATCAAAGGCTAACACAATCGATTTCTAGTCAACAATTAGAATAAAATAATTGTTACAACATCATAAGATAACTTTAAATACATGTACAACAACTCTTACTCAACAAAGCAACAAATATCGAATCTTAAGACAAAGATAATCCTTGTCAGTCTAAATACATTCACGTCTTAGAAGATAGAAGTGTCTTTGGTTCTAAACAAAACTTGTTAATTAAAATAAACTTGCACAGAAATAACTTTATTACAAAATTTCATTAAAGTCTTTCTCTCCAAAACCATCAACCCAAAAAACAAGGTCGATCTTCCTATTTATAAAGAATTACTAAGCTAAAAATCACTAATAAAATTCATGTTAAGTGAAACAAAATGACACGTGGCAGATTTTATCTCTTTTTTCTCTTAAGATCATCTGATCCTTTCACTGCAGTGGATTATTTCTATCATATTCCAACCATTTGAAGAAGAGGTATTTGCATGTGTTTTCATATGGGATCCTATGCTGATCCATCGGGGTAGAGAGGACTTCCTTTATCGTTATTGTCTGCTCCTTGTGCTTGATCAAATTGACACCTAAGCATTGTAAGACTTCCATAGCTTTGATCGGGGGTTCCTTGAACTTCATCGCTAGACCCAAGATCATGCTTGAAGTCTGCAAAATATCCATTTCCCATGCCGAGTCTTTCTCTTCATGTTGTTTAACAATGTATTGTAAGTCGGTGAAATACTTTGGTGGACCAAACTATGGAAAATTAATGCCCCTTATTTCCAGGTTTATTTTCTCCCATCTTTTCTCGCATTCTTCCCTCCTTTGTTGCATTTTCTTCCGAGGATATTGAACCATGAAAACCTAGTGTTCAACTTCTTTTCATATTTGAGCAATGCTACTGTCCATCAACACTTGAATACCATGCTCCTTTGAATCACGACCCTTCTGTATTTCAGTGATGTAGTTGATTCATTCTAAGGCCTGATGTGCCTTTTGGAACCACTGTTGCATATATTTGCAGGTCACCATCCCCATTAAAGTATCTTATTTAATATCGAATACTCGAGCGGTGAAGAGGTCTCTTTCTCTTATGAATTTCCCATATATTTCTCGAAAATCACTCTTTAAGAGTACCACTACCTGTTTTGAGTTTTGGTAGTACTCATCCTGATGACGAAGATGATCCAATTCTTTTCTCATGTTGGATTCCTCCTCTTCGACCTTCTTTGCTCTGTCAAGTGTGGCATCCATTATGGCCATTCCATCTCCAATGAGTTTGGTCATCTTAGCATGCTTTGTGTCAAATAGTGTGTCTTCCATGGTTATGAACAAAATGTTATCCAAGGTGAGTTTTATTTTCTTGACCATCCTTTTCATCACAAATTTTCTCTTCCTGTCATAAGAAATGGCCCGCATGTCGGCGATTTCATCTACAGGCTTTAGAATCTATTGATCTCCCGAGGAAAACGTATTTACTAAGCTTCCTGGTGTGTAGATATTCTCCATGGTATCTTTGCATGTTGGTTCTTGTTTTGTTTCATGGCTGGGCCGGCTCAGCTCCTTGGCAAGGGAGTTTCTTGGATGATTTGTAGGTTGGTCATCCTACCTAGGTTCAATGATCAACTATGTTTCCAGTCCATATGAGGGAGTAGGCATAATCTCAGTATCAATTGAAGGTTCAGCTGGTGGGGTGCCAATTTTTGGTATCTTCATTGTTCCTCCTGGTTCAGCCATGTCCATGTCATATTTGAATATGGCAGCATGTTACCTTGTCAACTGTGTTTCCAGTGAACTGAGAAATTCAACATCAGTAGTGATTCTGGCATCATGACCACCCTCCTGAGGTTCTGATACAATTTCATTAGGAGCCAAAGAAGATACTTAGCCTTGGATTTCCTCATGGGTGATTACGACCAGAGATATGTGTGAAACCTTTGAGCCTTCATCATCATCATATATAGTGATTAGGTCCACAAGAACGACTGACACCCCTATTCTGTTTGATACTCATGCTGGCCTTTGCTGAACTATAGTTGTTATCGAGGATGTCACCCAGACAATTTATTCCTGATCGACAATTTATGTTGGTGGGGAGACACTTGAGCCATTTGGCTCTACCTCCTAGTTGTTGGTGTTGATCGGGGTAATCCTCAGTGGTTCAATCAAAGGGTTAAGTGGGGGATCATGTTCAACTCCTTGTATGGATCTTTGGGATTCTTCCAGTAACAAAAAACCCCTCCTTCGTGCCTTTGTTTCTTCTATTGTTCTGCTTTCATCTCTTAACTAGAGAGATTCTTGAGTAGTCTACTCTATTGTCTCAATCGGCTCATCTAGGGACATCACTTTGAACTTAGTCATATTCGGGTTGGCCCTTCTTTGCAGTACTTCCTCCCAGTCTCGGGCACCTTCAGTGAAATTTTGTCTTCACAATTATCATGAGCATAACACCAATAGGAGCATAAATGTGTCATGTGCTGGGGAACTAATACCTTGGGATCATTCTTGCGAAAGAGACGTCTATGAAACTAATATTTGAGTTGATTCGACTCCTCATGTTTCTCATGCACAGTTTCTCTGACCATGTAAAATCATATGTGGAAACCATAGGGAATGAAAACTATTTTATTTTCTTTGACTAGGGAGCCATTGTACCCTTTCAATATGGTCCGGTAGTAGATATCCCCCAAAATGAGGTGATCCAGGACATGAACAAGGAGAAGGTGGGGTGCGCTGGTAGCGCTAAACACTATAATATAAGTCTTAGTTTCTTCGAAGTACTAGTGGCCAAATTTTTCTATCATCTTCTTTGCCAGCACCAAAATTCAAGGGCACTCTTTTCTACATATGATGAAGTAAACCCTAGATAGGAGCTCATCGCATATTAAAGCATATGATCTCTTGTATCTATTTTCCCACAATATGTTGAAATAGACATGTGCAGGAATTTCAAAAATACACCAGCTCTAATTCATACCTGGAAAAATGTTTCTTGCAGAAATTAGATCCAACAAGTAGGATGCTATGTAGAAGGTCGGAACCTCTCCTTCCTTTGGTGTCTGAGCCTATGCAATATGTATACTAAGCTTCTTGGAGATAATGTCTCCCCAATTGAAGTTGCTCCCCAAAATTTCCAGGGTATATGCTAAGGGCATCCATGCCTCTGAAAATTTGGAGAAATCCTTTTCTCCATATAAATGACATATTAACACCATCAGACACATGTATGGCTCTTGAAGATTTAATTTTTTTTGCTATCTAGTTCTCCTGTTTGTGAAATTCTTGTCTTCTTTCCACCAAGAGGCTAACAATCGGTTGGTATCATGAACCTCGTAGAACTTGACCACAAAGTCTGTGTTTATCCTTTCCTTCGGGTCTCTAAGTTTGTAGTACATTTTCACCTTTGTCAAAAGGAAAACACCAAAACACTCGCCTTGTTCATTGTTGATGGTCCACTTCACCATGTTGGCATGGTCAATTATCCATCCCAAGGTCTCGATGCAGGGCATAATTCAGGTCTGGCTAGCCACCCTATGCATATTTGACCTTTGAATGTTTGGAAACACATCATCAGCCAATATTCGAACATATGCATTGTTATGAGGCATGACCTCAGTGTAGTCCTCCTCACTAATTTTTTTGTACAGGTCGCCCCAATGTAGGAGCACTACTTTAGACCATGTGGTCACTTATGTGATCCGGATTATTTTCGGCACGAAATGAGAGCGGAGATATAATAAAGAAATGCACAGAGATATCGCGTATATCCAATAATATAACTGAAATATATCAGAGATGCAACCATAAACACAGAGATACAGTAATACACG
>SNQJ01S0019073.1:149424-162077 GCA_010110895.2 Picea sitchensis
AAAGTCATGTGGGCCCCGTTTGGGTAAGTTGGTGCATCAACTTCCCGGGGTCGTAACTTTTGCCTACGATCTCCGTTTTAGGCGTGTGATAGCTCGTTGGAAAGGTATCGTCGAGGAGATTCATTTTGGGGCCTCAATCATGCCTTCGGCTATCATTGAGAACTTCTATATCGAGAAAACTTCATTTAGGCCCTCAAAATGGCCCCGGAAGTGAAAACCTGCTAAAAATAGTAAATTGCCAAAATGGCCAAAAAACTGTTTTGAACCATTTGGAAAAGGTGGGTGGCCCCCGATATCCACCAGGATCATTATGTGTCACCGAACATTGGATATTGAATAAACTACTTCTTGGTGGACATGTGGATAATCGATTCCGACTTTGAAGTGAAATATAAATCCCTTGTATCACTCGTCATAGATCCTTCCTCGACGTCTGGTTCCTCTAGTTTAGGGATCCTTGGTGAGGGCCTAGTTGTCGGCTTTCTTGGAGGTATTTTATGCAAATAGACAAAGTGAGATGCTAACCTCTAAAATTATTATGGATGCAATTTCAAATGTAAAAATGATGAATATATTGAATACGTCTTCCTTGCATAAGATTAACTTGGTTTAGATTTAAATATCGTCTATAAGATCTTTGACTTGGTCTCTAGCTCCTTCGACTGCTCTGGGGAATAAAATATTTGTGCATTTGAATATGTCTTTGTAATTTAAATGGAGAGAATACTTACCTTGTTGCATCAGTTCTTAAATTCAAGGTTGTAAATGTACCTTGCACAATCCATCACTAAATATGAACCACACTCGGGATTAAATGCAATGAAAATTGGCGACGCAGGAGTGGGTTACTTCATAGTTCATTGGTGGATTCAAACTTCTACTATTTGGTCGACACGTAGGATAGTAACGTGGGCTCAGAGAAACATTAATTGTCCTCTTAAATAACAAAATCCTATCTTATCCCTGTCGAAAGTATCTCGTCAAACAATCGAGCCTTCTCATATTTTCAACACTGGTATGATTGACGTCAAGGGAAAAATGCAAGGTCTTGAAATGGAAATAAATCATAGAGAGGCTAGGATCACTGATGTATAATGTGGAAGGTTCGATTAAAACTTTCTTCATATGATGTCCTATCAGTTTTCCCATAGAAAACGAGTGGATTGGTGTCAACACTTTTCTTAAAAGTTTTCTTTTTTCATTGATACCTTTCACCGAAAGATTCGATGCCGACCCAAAATTCTATATAGCATTGACATGTAAATGATGACTTGGATATACAAAAATGATATGAGGAACATCAAGAGATGACATATGGAAAACATGACGCGTTGTATGAACTACTTACATGGGAAAGACACGTGGTGCTTGATTTTAACCTTTCTGTGGGAAACATTCCATCAGAATCGGTGCTTTCCTTTAGACATAAGTCTGGTTTCTGCACCATACTTGTTGATACCATTTTAAAATCACTGATACCAAATCTTTTAGTTATTATTATTCCATTTCTATGGTGTCTCTCCTCTGTCAGCGATCATCCATAGCCCTAAGGGAGTCACCCTGACATTATAGACCTTGATCCACTATCGGTGAGCATCCATATCCCCGATGGAGTAATCTGAATAGCCTCTCGAACTTTGCACTCCTTTTAATAGAAATCATTTTCTTCTGGAAGAAATTCCATGAGTGAGTCAGAGAGGAGGACATATATTATTGGCAAGGTGAAATTGTTAAGGTGAAACCTTTCCTATCTCTATCTAGATGTACATGTGATCCTTTCCAACATACACATCATTTCCTTTGGGCTTTACAAGACCACCAGGCGAATATTTCATCACTTACTAAGGTAGTATGCTTGCAAAGACAAGATGTAGATCTTCTTTGAAAATTTGTGTATGTTCAATATCTCTTATTTTATATGCCAGTGTAGGTGAGAAGTAGACTTTGTTCTACTATATTTATTAAACTCAACCACTTCCTTAAAAAACACAACTTAATTGGAGAAAATAAAAAAGAAAAGAAATAAAAGGAAAGGTATTCACAATTAGTCTCCCCTAAACCCACACACTCAGTTTGATCAAAATGTATGCTAAAAATAAAAAAAACTCAAACAAAACATCAACATACATTTTTTTTAGGAGAAGTATATTTTTAGGGCTTGTTTGTTTACCGGGAGGGTGTTAGACTCACCCCTCATATTTTGCAACCGGTATGTTCCTTCTCCGATCTTGTCGGCCACCTAAAAAGTTTTTAGACATAGATTTTGGAACTTTGAGTGTTTTCTTTTGGACTTTTTTTCTTTATCCCACTTTAATACTAGGTCTCTTACTTTGAACTTTTTTCTTTGGCCTTATGTTTCTCAAACCATATTTTAACTACCTTCTGATGAGTGGTGAACTTAACTTTAACATTTTCCCTTTCTTCATGCAACATGAGAAGGGTATCAATTCTTTGTTGGAGAGTGGATGAGGGCTAACCTCTTGATGTCTAGGAAAGATGTAAAGATGGAAGGTACAATCCGTTTGGGAGAATGTCTTCTTTCCCATATACCAAAAAGTACAAAGAGTTTCCTATGGATTCTTTAGGTGTCACTCTATCCGCCTAGAGAGCATTATCAAGTAAATTATGCCAATTTCATTGATTTTCAACAATTGTCTTTTTTAAAATTCGCACAAGAATTTTATTAGTTGAGTCTGCTACTACATTCCCTTGCATATAATAGTTTGCAGAATATCTTATTATGATCCCTTTATTGAGGGTGAATTATGTCAAGTGTGTGGAAGAAAAATAGGCAGCATTGTAAAAAATGAGGACGGAAGGCATCCCAAACCTTGTTATCTGTTGTTGTTCTACAAATTGGATCACTACATTTTCATTAATGTGTGTGAGAGGGATAGCCTTTGTCCACCTTGTGAAATAATCGATTGCATTCAAGATATAGTTATGTTGTTTTGAAGAATTTGGAGTAATTTCTGTGATGAAATCTATTCCCCATTGCTCAAAAGATCTAGATATGGTCACAGACTAGAGTGGAATGGCTTCTCTCTTTTCCCTACTGGAACTCATTTGACAATATTTTCATTTCTTGGCATATGCATGAGTGTCTCTGAACAAAGTGGGGCAATAATAACCATACCTTAATATTGTGTGAGTTGTGGTTTCTCCTACAAAATGTCTTCCTTCCGGGTCATCATGGATTTCTTTGAGTACCTTTTCTACATCATTATGTTCAAGATATATAAGTTGTACTCCATTGTAGTTTACGTGAAAAAGCACAAAATTTATGAGGTGATATTGAGTGGATTTTAGCCTAAGGGATCTCCTTTCTCTAGGGTTTAGGTTTTCTGGACAAGTTCCATGATGCAGGAGATAAAAAAAGTTTCCATACCAGGATTCTTTCCTGGTAGGTACGTATAAGGATTCTTTGCACCATAACGATAAATTATTTTCCCAACTGGGGTCTTCCGTGTTGATCAGATCTTGGGCCTCAGAAACTAGTTTACACAATCCTTGTCCTTTAACTATTTTGACAGGTTTTATGTCTATATCAAATTATTGAATGAATACCATCAAATTTTTCCTCCTTTCTCCCATATCCTATTGAGTGAACAGATATCGGACCACTGGATGTGGTAATATGACCTTAGTGTGATTATTCAGGATATAGGATCTGAAATGCTTGACTGCTTTATATATTGCATAAGCCTATTTTTCAATAGAAGGGTATTTTAGTTAAACTCATTGGAGGTTGGTCCTCATAAAGGACACTGGTGCTTCATTGTTCTTATCATCCTTTTGGGTAAGTACTGCAACCAAGTTTTGGTCACAAGTAAAGGTATAAAGGAAAAAATATTTGCTAAAGTCAGGGCTTCACAAAACTGGTGCTTGGGAGATGGCAATTTTGATGTTATTGAAAGCTCCTCTCCTTTTATCATCCCCTTTAAACTTTTCATCTTTGCAAATCATTTTTTGTAAAGGTTTAACAATTTCAACGAAGTCACGAGTAAATTTTCTCACAAAATTGATTTTCCCAAAAAAATATTGCATGGCCTTTTTATTGTGAGGCAAAGGGAGTTGAATTATCGCTTTGATCCGCTTAGGGTTGATGTTGATTCCTTCCTGATATATGATATGACCTAATAATTTTCCTTCATCTACACAAAATATGGTATTCTTAGGGTTCAAATATATTCCATACTTCCTACACATTTCAAATATTTCAGTGACAAATGATGAATGTGGTCTTCCTTAGTTTTTGAGTATATTATTGCATCATCTAAATAGACTACCACACATTTCTTAATCAATCCTCGAAAAGCTACATCCATTTCCCTATGAAAAGTTTACCCTACATTTATCAACCCAAAACGCATGCATTTATAAGCAAAGGTACCCCACTTGGTTAGGAAGGTAGTTTTTAATCAATCATCTTCTAAAACCAGGACATGGTTATATCCCAAAAAACTGTCTAGGAGTGAAAACATTTCGTAGACAGATATTGTCTGCAAGAGTTGTTCCATGGGTGGTACTGGGTAGTTATCTTTTTTTTATCCTCACTTAAGGTTTATAAAATCCACACACAAATGGATTTCCCTAGACTTCTTTCTAACATGCACTAGATTGGCTACCCATGGAGAATGTCTTACCTGAAAGATAATATTACCCTCTAATACCTTTTTCAACTCTTGATACATTAGGGATTCTAGAGATGGGTGTTACTTTCTAATCTTCTGTTGGAAGGGTTTTATTCCATATTTTAATGGGATCATACGTTGGATAATGTGAGTATCATACGTTTTCAATTCTTGGTAGGACCAAGCAAAGACATATCGATATTATTTAAATAGTTTAAGATAAGAATTCATGTCTTCTTTATATACTGGCTTATCTAGTTTGAAATTCTTGGGGTTATCAAGGGTGCATAGGTTTATAGTTTCCTATATAAGGCATGAGCTCCCCCGTTTTGCATTTTTTGGCCCTCTAAATCTTTCTCTTAGGTCAAAAAGGGTCTCCATATTGGCCACTCCTTTTGGTATTGTCTGAAACTTTGGTTTGTCATTGGGGTGATCTATGCCCATTTTCTGTTCGTGGAGATTTGATTATGTGAGTATTTCTTGGAATATTTCATCATCAATGGCCAAATACTTAAAATTCTCCTAGTTAGTTAGGAAATCTACAATATATTCATCCCCTTCAAAGATTTTCCAGTTAGAAATGTTCTTAGGCACCGATGGTCTATAGAGGAGTTCCACTACAAATCTTGAGGCTTCATAATCTACTAAAGGAGATAATATTGAGGTTGCGCTAGCTAAAGAATCATCAAGAGTATTTTTTTGTCCTAGGAACAACGAAAATGTTGAAGGCCTCAAAATTTTCTATTATCCTATGTACTTCTTATTGGTATATCCTCAAGTGAGGTGAAATTCAATGAATGGTATTCTTTACTTGTCTAACGATAATTTATGAGTCTCCAAAAAGTTTCAATTCTTTTGATGTTTAAGTCTATGGCCTTATTTAGTCCCTGGACTAGAGCTTCATATTCAATAGTGTTGTTAGTGCATTCAAATTCTAATCTGCAGGATAAGAAGTTGTTTTTCCCTTTTGGGTCAATGAGGATACATCCTTCTCCTAAACCTTATTGCGATTTAGAACCATCAAAGTAGAGCATCCAAAATTGTGAGGAAAAATTAGTAACTTCTTCATGCCTAGCTATTTTCACTTGCTACTCCTCATGGAGAATCTTGACAGAAGATCCTTTCTTCTGCAGCTTCCAGTAGGTTTACTTGAAAGGTCATGACGCAACCCTTTCCCTCGACGGCACAGTCGCTCTCACCAGGACCTTCTTCGACTCACAGGCCTGAAGAGTAAAAGCTCTTCTAACTCCTCTCGGGAGTTCTCGCTACCCACAGCTATCTCCTCGATGATCTCCCCTTCGCGAATCGGGAAATTGGCATTCGCGCTATCGCGAACCCTGCGTGCACTCCCCGTGTAATTCAAACCTCTGAACCTCGATCCTCGATGGTCAATGGTCAACGACTCAGTCCTGTCGGGGATTTCCCTATCGGGAAATCAGCATATGAAAGGTCGTGATTTACTCACCTTTCAAAACCCTGAACGTCGATGTGCGACGCCATGTGTTAGCGCTCCACGTCGTTCCTGTGGGACCCGTCGCAACTCGGGGGTTCGCTCTTTCTCCACGGTCTTTTCGACTATGAAAACGTCGAGTCCCAACTCCCCGAGATCTCGCGCCACCTGTCCCTGTTCCAATCAACGCTCCCGAATGACTTGGGGAATCGCGATTCACGATTTCAACGTGCATGCAACTTGCCTCGTCAAACGCCAAATGCCAAACCCCGATGGGCTTTTATCCTTCGCGCACCAAGGTGCTAGCTCCTGCGTAGCTTCTCCACGACGATTTCAAGTCGTCGATTCTCTTCCTCTTGAAGAGTCCTTTGCTCCGCAGCCTTTCCTGCTCAAACTTCTCCTGGTCCTTTTTCCCGGAAATCACAAGGGACTATTCCTCCTGAGCTTCCCCAACTCTGATTCTTCAAAGACTTCTGCGTAAGCTACTTATGCTCGACCTTCAACCACTTTCAGGGGTTGAACCCAGCCTGACTCTATGTCCTCCTGACAATAGTAGTCCTGTCTTCTTTTTCTCAGGCTCACCTCTGAGACTTCAATCTAACCTGCACTTCACCTACACGGTTCGAATAACCCAACACAATTCCGGTAGAGGAGAATAAGAGTTTACCTATTCAGCCTCCTCAACGCACTCTATGTGGAGGAATTCGACTGCACTCTATGCAGGAATCTCCTGGCTCGAACAGAGAAACAACTTGAAACTTATTCTCGCCTCTCTCCCAGATTTCTAATCTGCCATGAAATTACATATGCAACATATACAACGAAGGCATAAATAGATGCAAGTATGTAACAACATAATATCAACAACACATAGAGAATAATCACAGCCATGGAATTGAATCAAAGCTTTCCTATTAATTCAATATCTGTACATGGGGATTCTTCACAGGTTCTCTGCTCTGCTCTCTTCTTGCTCTCAATGCTAATGCTTGATAATCTGAACTATGAATACAATAATACAAAGGAGGGTGCCTATATTCCGTTTTCCCTCTCGAAAGCAAAACTGTCTAATCTAGACTTAATTAATTTATCTACTTGCATTAAATCTAATAAATGCCTCAACTACCTAAGGACGAGAGCTTATCTGCTCAAGGTCCGTTACAATGTACAAGTGCGCTTCATTACACCAATGCATTAATGTTTGGTGCACCCAATATCAAAATATTTCAAAGTTTGAATGCTGGCGCTCTCCAGCTGTCTTTTCTTTGCTCCACGAGCTGGCTTGCTTGTTGAGGTGTGGATGCTCCTGCATCATACTCCTCGGCTAAAAAGATTTCATGGGCTCCTGTCCATGAGCTCCTGCACGGTGTGACCATGCTTTTGTATAACTGCCTCTGTTTCCCAGCTGGCATCCTCCACTGGGTGATTCTTCCATTTCACCAGGTATTCAAAATATTGCTTTCTCCTGGTCTTCCGGCCTATTCTTTTATCCATTATGCACTCTATCTGAGGCTTCTGTGCAACTGGAAATTGTTTCTGCCACTGGATCACTGGTTCCTCAGTTCTAGTGTCTGCTTCATCAGCCCTGTATGGGTATAAATCCGAAATGTTGAAAATCGGAGATATCCCGATGCCTTCTGGCAACTCAAGCTCGTATGCATTTTCCCCGAATTTCTTCAGGATTCTGCATGGCCCAATTTTCTTCATCTTGAGCTTGTTATACGTCCCCCTTGGGAACCTTTCCTTTCTCAAGTGCGCCAGAACCATGTCTCCAACTTCGAACTAAATTTGTCTCTTCCGCTGATCAGCTCTGCGCTTATACTCCTGATTGGACTTCTGCAATCGCTGCTTCACCTCCGCGTGAAGTTCTTGCATTGCCTCTGCGAATATTTCTGCACTCACGCTGCTAGTTTCAGCCTGTTCTGACTCCCTGAGCTCAGAAACTCCCCTCGGCTATGTTCCATACAAAATTTGGAACGGACTCTTTCCTGTACTCCGATTCACCGAATCGTTGTACGCGAATTCTGCCTGTGGTAATATCTGGTCCCAACTGCTATGGTGCTCAGTCACCAAGCTTCTCAACAGATCTCCCAGACTTTTGTTCACTACTTCCGTCTGTCCATCTATCTGTGGATGGTATGCTGAGCTAAAATCCAAATTAGTACCCAGCTTCTTCCATAGGGTCCTCCAAAAATGGCCTATGAACTTTGTATCCTGATCCGAGACTATGCTTATCGGCAATCCATGTAATCGCACAATCTCTTTGAAAAACAAGTTGGCGACGTGCGTTGCATCGCTGGTCTTATGACACGGTATGAAATGTGCCATCTTCGAAAACCTGTCCACCACCACAAAGATGGAATCCACTCCTCGCTGAGTCCTCGACAGACCCAAAACAAAATCCATATTGATCGCCTCCCACGGCCTCTCAGGTATGGGCAATGGATGATAGAACTCGGTGTTCTTCTTTCGGCCCTTCGCATGTTGACATATCCTTTACCTGTCAACAAACCTCTTTACGTCTGCTCGCATGCCTAGCTAAAAATACGATTCGCTCAGCTTTGCGAATGTTTTTTCATGCCCAAAATGACCTGCTAAGCCTCCGCTGTGTTTTTCCTTCATCAAATTCTCCCTCATGGAGCAATTCGGAATGCACAGTTGATTGCCTTTAAACAACAATCCATCCTGGATCATATATTCCAGCCAAGAACTTCGATCCCTGAGAACTGGATTCTCAGCTGCCTCGTATGCCTCTGCAAAATCTACGTCACCTGCATACATATCCTTCAGATTTTCAAAACCCAAGGTTTTGACTCTGAACTCCTGTAGCAATAAACATTTCCTGCTCAAAGCATCAGCTACTTTGTTAGTAGTCCCTGAAATCTGCTTGATCACAATCGTGAAATTTTTCATATACTCTACCCATTTCGCATGCTTCTGGTTCAACTTCTCCTGTTGACTCACGAACTGCAATGCGTGATTGTCACTGTACAAAACGAATTCCTTGGGGATCAAGTAATGCCTCCACTTCTTCAATGCCTGTATGATGGCATAGAACTCTTTGTCGTACGTGGAGTATTTCATCTTGGCATCATCCAGCTTCTCTCTGTAATATGCAACAGGTCTGTCATCCTGACTCAGGACCCCTCCAACAACATACCCACTAGCATCACATTTCACTTGAAATGTTTTCTGAAAATCTGGCAACACCAAAATTGGCTGCTCGGTTATCCTCCGCTTCAACAGATTGAAGCTCCTCTTAGCCTCTGTTGTCCAGTGAAAAACTTTATGCCATTTCTTCACTGTGTCCATCATTGCGGCGCTAATTCCACTGAAATTCTGAATGAAATTTAGGTAGAAACTAGCCAAACCATTAAAACTTCTTACCTCAAAAACGTTCCTCGGCGATGGCCAATTCCTAATTACTTCAACCTTCTCAGGATCCATCTTTAATTCATTCGCCGAGATCACAAAACCCAAATAAATGAGTTCTGTCTACATGAACGAGCACTTCTTCAAATTTATCAGCAGCTTCTCCTGCTGTAGCCTCCTCATTACGATGGCCAAATGTCTCAAGTGTTCAGCCCTGGTCTTGCTGAATATCAGTATGTCGTCTAGATACACGACCACAAATTTGCCAATGAATTCCCGCAGGACTTCATTCATCAGCCTCATAAACATGCTTGGCGCGTTTGTCAATCCAAACGGCATGACCAGCCATTCGTACAAACCCTCGTTTGTCTTGAATGTTGTTTTACATTCATCTCCTTCTCTCATCCGGATTTGATGATATCCGCTCTTGAGATCAATTTTTGAAAAATAATTTGCCCCACTCAGGCAATCCATCAAGTCATCCATTCTCGGCAGTGGGAATCTGTACCTTATGGTGATCTTATTTATCGCCCTGGAGTCTGTACACATCCTCCAGCTTCCATCCTTCTTCGGACTCAGTACTGTCGGAACAACACATGGACTCAGACTCTCTCTGACCAGTCCTTTGTCCTGTAGATCCTGTACCTGCCTTTTGACTTCCTCATTCTCCTGAGGTGTCAACCTGTACACTACCTTGTTCGGTAGAATTTCTCCGGGTATGAGGTCAATGTGATGACTCACACTCCGCATCGGTGGCAACGAACAAGGTAGTTCGTCCACTATGATATCAGCGAACTCTCCCAACAGTTCCTGAATCTCGTCTGGTAAGTCATCCACTCTTGTGCTTGTCAAGACAATTCTCGTTTTCCTGACAACAAAGAATTGTGGATCTTTGTCCTTCTCCAGCTCCATGAGAAGTTCCTTCCCACTCATGAGAAGTATAGTACTGCTCACTTCCGGCTTCACTTCCTTATCCTTTATTGGAAGCAATGTATGTGACCTCCCATCCTTCTCCAAGGTGTAGGTGTTCATCCTCCCATCATGAACAACATTCCTATTGTACTACCATGGTCTTCCCAATAATACATGACAGACATCCATGGGAATAACATCACACAGGATCTTATCCCTATATTCACCCATTTTAAATTCAACCAAGCATTGTCTCGTAACACTTACCCGGTGTCCTTTCTGCAGCCATGACACTTTGTATGGACTTGGGTGTCTGTTCGTCTTCAACTCCAGCTTTTCCACCATCTCGGTTGAAACGAGATTGTCAGTACTGCCACTGTCCACTATGACCTTTCACTTCCATCCTTTGGTCTTGCACGTGGTCTGGAACAGTCTGCATCTTTGCGCTGTGTCCTCCACCTCTTTCTCAGGTTTCAAGAGAACTTTGTGCACTGTCAGCGACTTCCCACTTCCGCTGTCTTCACTCTCATCATCACACCTCTGCGCCTCTGTGATGTGAGCTTCACTTATGTCCATCTTCCTTTCTGGACAGTCAACGGCTTTGTGTCCGTCTTTTCCACATGTAAAACATGTGACGACTCCACTTCGGCCTCTTCCTCTACCTCGGGTACGAGGAATTACGTTGGCGTCAGCATAACCGCCACCCTGCTCTGTATGCTGCCTCCTCGGCTCAGCGTATTGCTACCTCTGCTGTGAGGTGCCACCTCTTTCAGCTTTTCCCTGAGGCCTCTTCCAATCCTCCTTGGGCTTTTGAGTTCTATCTTGGGAAATTGCCTTGCCTCTGGGCTGACTCCTACCTCGCCCTCGTTGCCCCTGCTTACGGCTCAGCTTCTCTTCATCTTTCAGAGCCATCTGGTAAGCATATTCAACCGTCCTGATAGTTAGCATGCTTAACTCATCCTGAATGTCATACCTCAGACCATTCAGATATCTCGCCACCTTTTCGTCATCACTTTCCCGATGACCAGCTCGGATGTTGAGCCTGTAAAATTCTTCAGTGTATTCTTTCATCGTCATCATCTTCTGTCTCAGGTTCTGCATTCGCCTGAACAGAGTGATCTGGTAGTCTCTCGGAATGAACTTCACCTTCATCTTAGCGATCATCCTGTCCCAGCTCTTAATCTTCTATTTTCCTTTGCAGCGCCTATCCGCCTGCAATTCATCCCACCATAAGGCCACATGTCCTTTCATCTTGGTAAAAACATGCCTTACCTTCTTGTCCTCTTCGATATCTTCGTAATCGAAGTAGGTGTCGAGTGCTCGGATCCAATCTAGCAACTCTTCTGCATTTACACTTCCCTCATAGACGGGAATGTCCATTTTGGTCTTCGAGCTCATCCTGGTGATGGCTCCGATCAACCTCTCTGTTGATGCATCTTCTGCTGAGACCTCTTCTGCATCGTGCTCAACTTCCTCCTCAGAACCACTAAGATCCCTAGCGCCGACTCCGCGCCTTTGGGTGGTCTCCATCTCTTCGAGTCTCTCCCTGAGATCTCGCATCTGGCGTTCCATTTCTGGATTCCCTGCCAGACTTCCCCTTCTTCGGGCATCCCTGTCTTCACGATCAGGTGACTGCCTCTCTCTTCTGGGTGGCATGGTGAAATCTGCTTCTCTCTGCTACCTAAACAAAGAGGACTCTTCTCCCAAAGCTTTGATACCACTCTGACGCAACCCTTGCCCTCGATGGCACAGTTTCTCTCACTAGGACCTTCTTCGACTCATAGGCCCGAAGAGTCAAAGCTCTTCCAACTCCTCTCGAGAGTGATCGCTACCCAGAGCTATCTCCTCGGCGATCTCCTCTTCGCGAATCGGGAAATCGGCATTCGCGCTATCTCGAACCCTGCATGCACTCCTCGTGCAATTCAAACCTCCGAACCCCGATCCCCGATGGTCAACGGTCAACGACTCAGTCCTGTCGGGGATTTCCCTATCGGGAAATCGGCATATGAAAGGTCGTGATTTAATCACCTTTCAAAACCCTGAACGCCGATGTGCGAAATCACGTGTTAGTGCTCCACGTTGTTCCTGTGGGACCCGTCGCAACTCGGGGGTTCGTTCTTTCTCCACGGTCTTTTCGACTATGAAAATGACGAGTCCCGACTCCCCGGGATCTCGTGCCACCTGTTGGTCACTATAATTGCTTAATTAATTTCAAACAACCAAGTGAAACATAAATTATCAACCCAGGGAAGTCTTTTGTTTCAAAGGTAGCTGCGCACTATATA
>SNQJ01S0019074.1:0-14986 GCA_010110895.2 Picea sitchensis
GATAGGATCTGATCCTTCAATTGGTATCAGAGCAGGTTCCTTCATCACAGTCTAAAAAACTTGAAGGTAGATCCTGAAGATGGATCAACAAGAAGGAATGTCTAACAACAAAGCACCATCATTCAATGGAGAAGGCTATGCTCTATGGAAAATAAGAATGAAAAACTTCTTGTTGGCTATTGGTTTTGATATCTGGAAATTTGTTGTAGATGGTTACATTGTACCAACTACTCCACCCAAAGACTATGGAGGAAAGAAAATCTGTAATGATAACTCAAGAGAAGTTAATGGTATTCTAGCAGGGTTAACTAACTCTATATGTGTGAAAGTTATGCATTGCAAATCAGCCAAAGAAATCTGGGACAAATTGGAGGTCGTATATGAAGGAGATGACAAAGTCAAGGAAGCCAAACTTCAAATCTATAGAACTCAATTTGAAAACCTGAAAATGAAAGAAGAAGAAAATATTGTTAAGTACTTTCATAGGGTTGATGAAGTGGTCAACTCAATTAGAGCAGTAGGAGAAGAAGTTACAGATAAACCCATTGTGCAAAAACAACTAAGGTCATTACCGATGAGATATGATGTAAATATTTCCTCAGTTGAAGATAGCTATGATCTAATCTCACTCACAGTTGACCAGCTCCATGGAATTTTTACAGCATATGAGATGAGAACAAGAAATAATAAATCAGCAAAAGACAAAACAACTTTCAAAGCATTCAAGAGAAAGATAAATTATAAGAAAAAACCTCAATCTTGTCATCATGAAGAATATGATGTGGAAGAATCCAACTTCATTAGAAAACTTTAGAAAGGATCAGGGAAGTACAAAGGAAAGCTCCCTTTCAAATGTTTTAATTGTGGCAAATTTGGTCATTTCCCATCCAAGTGTCCCTATCCCAAGGAGGACCCTGAAGAGAAAGAAAACAAAAACAAACAATACCAGAAAAAGGAAAAACCAAACTACAAGAAAAATTTCTATAGAGGGAAAAAGAATTTCTACTCAAAAGAAGAAAATAATAGCTCGTCACAGTCTAGTGACAATGATGAATCTGATGATGATGAAGTCCTTTTCTTAGGTATTTAAGAATCTAATGAAATAGAAAAAATTAAACATGAGAAAGAGTTAGAAGATGAAGAAGAAGTTAATATGGAGGAAGAACTTCTCAGTGCCTTAGATGAATTAAGAAAATACAAAACCATATATAGACAATTGAAAAGTTTTGTAGTTGAACATAAAGAAAAATATGAACAAGAAGAAAAGGAGATGGAAAAACTTATTAACAATCTGAAAAAACAAATATTAGAAGCAAATAAGATTGAAGAAAGTCTGGAAAAGTCTCTTGAGGAAAAAAAAATAACTGTTGAAAGGATGGAGGAAAAAATAGTTCATTTGAAAAAGGAGGTGGATGCAAAAATCATTCAAACAAAATCTAAAAATATCTCTAAAATATTAGATAAGATTATTACAACACAAAGGGATTCTGGAAATAAAAATGGAATAGGTTATTCTCAAAAGGAAATCCATGTTAACTCAAAATCTTATGCAGATGCTCTTCATAGTACATTCAAGAAGAAAAATGAAGAGAAGATAAGTAATGATCAGAACTCCAGAAGATTACCTCCACCCATCAAGAAAGAAGGCAATACAATACCAAAGAAGTTTTACCAAAATAGGTATCCTCGCATTTTTCCTGGTTATTGCTTTGCATGCTCTAATTTTGGACACAGAGCTATAAATTGTAGAGCATATAAAAAGAAAAATCTGGAGGTTAAGAATTATATCCTTAAGGATAAACAAGCAACAAATCGAGTTAAGAGTAGAAACTATAACTCCTTTGAACCTCTACAAGAAGGGGACTTACAATGCTTCATATGTCATGACCATAGACATAAATCCATTAATTTCAGACTAATGGAAGTCTCAGAACAACCCAAGTTCATTAGAGAGAAGAAGAAACTTTGGAGAGTAAAAACATAAAAAAGTGAATGTCTTATTGCCCTAAAAACTCAAGATGAAAATGATCTCTGGTATGTCAACAATGGATGCTCAAAACATATGACAGGTAGCAAGGAAAATTTTTTAGACTTAAAGAAACAAAAAGGTAAAGTTACATTTGGTGATAATGCTTCAAGTAACATACTTGGGAAAGGCACTATGAGCTTGGGAAAAGACAAAACTAGAAATGTACTACTTGTCAATAAATTTAAGCCTAGTTTATTAAGTGTCATTCAAACTTGTGATCAGGGATACTTCTGCATCTTTGATTCCCAAAAATGTGAGATTAGGAGAGAAGACACAGGAAAATTAGTTGGTACTGCTCCTAGAACTCCTGAAAATGTATATATACTAGATGCAAAATTGAATGAGGAGTGTCATATAAATTATGTAGATGAAAGTTGGCTATGGAAAAGGAGGTTGGGGCATATTAACTTTGACAATATTGTGAAAGTTATCAACCTTGGTGTAGTAAGAAACTTGCCAAAAATCATAAAACCCTCAAATGCTATGTGCAGACATTGTCAACTAGGGAAGCAAACTAGGGTAAGGTTCAAAACAAAAGAATACACAACCTCTAAACCTTTAGAGCTTGTTCACACTGACCTATGTGGACCTATGAGAACCAAGAGTCTACAAGGAGAGTCTTACTTTTCGTTGTTCATTGATGACTTTACTAGAATGAGTTGGATATGTTTTCTTAAAGAAAAATTAGAAGCAATCAACAAATTCAAAGCCTTTAAAACCCTTTTTGAAAATGAAAGGGAGACAAAATCAAATGTCTTAGATCAGACAATGGTGGTGAATTCACCTCAAAAGAGTTCGATGTCTTCTGTGAAACTCATGGCATAGAAAGACAATTTTCTGCTGCCAAAACACCTCAACAAAATGGGACTGTTGAAGGAAAGAACATAATAGTTCAGGAAGCTACAAGGACTATGCTCAATGAAGAAAAATTATCAGATGGATATTGGAGGGAAACTGTAAGCACAACTGTATACATATTGAACAGAGGTCACCTAAGGGTTAATAGTGATAAAAATCCTTATGAACTATGGTTTGGAAGAGCTCCATCAATGAAATACTTCAAAGTCTTTGGAAGTAAATGATACATCAAAAGATTAGATGAGAGTTTTGGAAAATTTGATGCTAGATCTGATGAAGGTATTTTTCTTGGATATGCTTCAAACAAGAAGGCATACAGATGCTACAATATTAGATCACATAAGATTGTTGAAAGTGCACATGTCAAGGTGGATGATCTAAAAATGATAAGGATCAAAAATCAAGAGACCATATCTAAAAATAAAGATGAAAATGATATGGATACTAGTGAAAGTGAAGAAGATAGTGAAGATGGATATATAAGAGAAGAATTCCCAAGAAGAGATACAAAGACACCCTCAAGAATTATTCAAAAAAATCATCCCGAAGAACTGATTATTGGAGATATGAATGATGGAGTGCAAACAAGAAGAAAACTAATGTATCAAACACAATTAGCATTGTTGTCACATATTGAGCCAAGTTCAATCAAAGAGGCATGTAAAGATGAGAACTAGTTCAAATATATGAATGAAGAATTGGATCAAATTGAAAGAAATCAAACTTGGGAACTAGTTCCTTGACCAAAAGATAAAAATGTTATTGGAACTAAATGGTTATATAAAAATAAAATGAATGAAGATGGGCAAGTAATCAGGAACAAAGCCAGATTAATATGCAAAGTTTATGCTCAGGTTGAAGGGGTAGACTATGAAGAAACATTTTCACCTATAACCATATTAGAAGCAATTAGGATGTTCTTAGCTTTCTCCAGCTATAGAAAATTTAAAGTGTACCAAATGGATGTCAAATCAACATTTCTCAATGGAAATTTAGAAGAGGAAGTCTATATTGAGCAACCAGATGGGTTCCAAATAACCAATAAAAGAGACTATGTTTGTAAATTAAAGAAGGCACTCTATGGATTAAAACAAGCACCCAGAGCATGGTATGCAAGGCTAGACTCTTATTTACAAAAACAAGGCCTTAAAAGGGGATCAACATACAACAATATTTATTGCAAAATTGATGGTAATAACTTGATCATTGTGGAAGTGTATGTTTATGATATCATATTTGGTAGTAATAATATAAAAATGAGTGAAGACTTTGCTAAGATGATCCATCAAGAATTTGAAATGTCTATGCTTGGCGAACTAAATTTCTTCCTTGGATTACAAATAATACAGTCCAAAAGGGGAGTCTTTATCCATCAGCCTAAATATGTTAAGGATATTCTTAAGAGATTCCAATTAGAGGCTTGCAAACCTATTAGTACACCTATGAAAATTGGATGCAAACTAAGCAAGAATGATGAGTCCAAAGTTGTGGATTCATAACACTACAGATCAATGATTGACAGTTTGCTCTATGTAACAACTTCTAGACCTGATTTCAAGCAAGCTATTGGGATGGTAGCTACATTCCAAGTAGAACCTAAGGAGAGACATGTTCAAGCTGTAAAAAGAACCTTTAGATATTTGAAAGGAACCATAGATATTGGTTTGTGGTACCTTAGCAAGGACTCAATTACATTAAAATCCTATTCATATGTTGATTGGGCAGGAAGTGTAGATGACAAAAAAAGTACGAGTGGAGGAGCATTCTTTTTGGGAGAATCACTAGTTGCTTAGATAAGCAAGAAACAGTCCTCAATTCCTCTGTCTAGCACTAAAGCTGACTATATTGTAGTAGCAGAATGTTGCACACAAGTGGAATGGATGAAAAAAACTGTACAAGACATCATAATAGTATTTGAAGAACCCACAACTATCCACTGTGATAATACAAGTGCGATAAGTCTCTCTAAGAACCCTGTTCAACACTAAAAATCAAAACACATTCCCATAAAGTACCACTATCTAAGAGATCATGATGAAAATAAGAACATTAAATTGGAATATGTTCCAACACAAGAAAAGGTGGTAGATATTTTTACAAAACCCTTAAGCAAATATGTATTTGAATATCTTAGGCAAAAATTGGGAGTAATCCTTCTTCCTACCTAAATCTCTCAAGAAAAAAATGCATCAGTTGGCACCTATTCAGGGGGAGATAGTGATCAGACGACAGAAGGAGTCATTCAATTATGACAGAAAAAGTGTGATTGCAGGAGGTGTTACCAATGGTCATAAAAGTACTTATATAGAAATATCATAGCAGAAGAAACCCTTTTCCATTGATGTCAAAGGGGGAGAAAAAATTCATAAAAAGAAAATCCTCATAAGAGGAAAACATCATCACAAGGGGAGTTTTGAATATGAAGTTAGTGTGTTGCCCTCAATGAAAAAGGGGGAGATTGTTGGAAAGATTGTCATCGATTCCAACAGGTGTATCAGTCATCAGAAGATGTCAACTATGTGGAGAGATAGACAGTGCAAGCTCAGGAGGAGGAGCGAACAACAAAAGAGAATTGTATGAAGATCAAAGCTCATAAGTACAGAACTATTTTGTGTCTATTTTTGGTCATGATAGGATCAACAATCCAATGATAAAATATCAGGAGGGTTAGCAAATGAGAATCAAAGCTCAATAGGAAGAATTGCATTTCATATGTTTCATCAGGTTCCTTGGAAATTTTAAGAAGTCGACCATTGCACAGAAAATTGTGAGAAGTCTCAACAACTGTCAGATTAAACCCGATTCCTGTTAGTCATCAAATCATATCAATGTGGAAGGATAGGATAAGTGAAGTAAAGAGGTTGTGATATCAAAGTGTCGAAACCCCATCAGCTGTCAGATCACCGAGGCTATGGTCTGTTGATCTATCATGAAGTATTTTCAGAGTTTTGCGGTCTTTAAGGGAGGCAACTCATATCAAGAGTTCACGATATGATAAATCACGACACACTCCTCTAGCTTGGCCCCTGGTCACAGATAGTGGTCACATAGTCTAAGGATGAGGTTAAGGAAGGAGCTAGCGTTGCTAGCCTTCATTTTGACATTTTTGATGCCGAGAGTTGGAGGCGTTAAGGAGACTCACGACAGAATCCCCGAAGTGCAGAATTGCGAAACGCTTTGTGGATAAGCACCTAGTCAACACCAATGGTCATGAGAAGGGAAGGAGATAATGCAACCAAGCTCTATTTTGACAATCACGACATAGAGTTTCGAGACCCTTCATCACATGAATGTCGAAATGTGAAATCGTGATAAGATAAGGACCGTCGATTTGGAGTGCACAACAAGCACCGTTGGATCAGGGTTGTGGATCAGCAAACCACGTTAGCAAGGACACATGGCATAGTAATAAATTGACAAGTGTCAAGTTGATACATCATTTCAGGTACATGAAAATAATGAATATGAATGACACATGGTAGCTAATAGGCTTATGACATGTCAACAAGAGATGTCAGCAAGTTACATCACAATAAGAATCCCGAAATTACAACAACCATCCATCTCAGTGGGGAACATGAATTGTCCGATTGTTTTAGTGATTTTCTGATCATGAGTTTTGTAATATTGAAAGTCACAATGACTCGAAGGGAAAAGTGTCAAAATCCCGACAACCGTCCATCTCATCAGGAAATTGAATCATGACAGTTGGAACAATAAACACTTAGGAGATCGTATTGCTTAAGCGTGAGGTTACCACCGCTGGTCATATGATATACGAGTTTTAAAGGGAAGTCGCTATAGTTTCTAAATCCCATGGTTCTATATGGCACGGTCATATGAAATGGTTTGAAGGGAGCGCCTCATATAGATTTCATGTGACAGAGAGTTACATCAGAACAATACAGAGAATCGATAAATGATCGAATATGATCTATTTGTGAACCGAGAATGCAACAATAACATGAGTGTGATCCAATGAGTTGATCCATGTCTGTGGTCAACTCATGAAAAAAATGAACCAATACACAGTCATGATTAAAAGAGAATAAATCATGAAAATATGAATAAAGAATAAAAAGGAAAAAATGATATTAATTAAAGTTTAATTGC
Source organism: Picea sitchensis (assembly GCA_010110895.2). NCBI lineage: Eukaryota > Viridiplantae > Streptophyta > Pinopsida > Pinales > Pinaceae > Picea > Picea sitchensis. The sequence continues at coordinate 7,001 of SNQJ01S0019074.1, forward strand.
CATTTTAAATGAAAAGGTACAATGGTTCAAATAAAGGGACACAATGTTTTAAATTTCACACCCGTTTGAAGAGTATATAAACGAGAAAATGCGGTGAGAAGAATATGTCTCTACAGTCCAAATTAGAAGATCAAAAGTGGAAGTAGATTCCAGGAAGATAAGCTAAATACCTATGCATTAAGGGTGGTTGGGTGCTGCAAGGGTAGGTTAGTGCCTGCAGAGGGAGTTGGTGCTTCCTTGTCAGTTATAGATGACTAAACATGGAGTTGTAGCCTCCTACCAGTTGGTGCTGGTAAACTAGGGTGTGGGTGCATCATGATCAGTTGGTGTTGATCAAAGAGGAAGTACATCTTCCTTCTATGTAACATGTAAAACAAAATTTTTAGTTAATAGAAAAGAGTTTGTGGTTTTCCCATTTGGGTTCCACGATAAAACACTGTGTTAAAATTATGTTTGCATTAATAAATGAAAAATTGATATAATTCTTGTGTCCCTGATTTAAGCCCCTCCCCCTCTTAGTGACAATATATAATCCTTCAACTCTCTCTTCACCAATAGTTTTGTTACCAATTCTATCAACGTAGCAATTATTTTCTCCATCGAAGAAAAATTGGCTTCTAGATCCTCCCCTTCATAAGGTATTCCGACCATTCTAGGTTTTATGCTCCATAATAGTCCTAGAAACAACAATTCTCCACTATTTTGTTACCTACTATGGGTATTTACCATGGAGGTATTCTCCAAGACTTCGAAACCTGCTCTAATACCAATATGATCTGTAAATGGTAGGCCTATGGTCTATCCATTTCATCAACACAAATTTCTGCAAAAATATAATTCATTGTCTCTGTAATTCCAAATCTAATTATCTTCTCTTCCTTTGTGGATGAGTTCACTATGCACCCTACAATGTTTTGTAATTTATTTTGTTCTATTGTTCTTACATAATGCTTTAATTTAGTTAACACCTAAACATTGTATTAACACTTATCCCATCAACAACCACTATAGCATGAACTTGCATAGAGGTTCAAGTCTACTAGAGTGCATTGTAGCTTGTGGTTTTCTTAGGCCAAATAACATCAATAGTTTAGTAACCAAAAAGATGAACACAATTAAATGTGAATTTGATCTATGTGGGAAGCCAACAATTCTAAGCAAGGGAAACTGACACTATAATTATCAATTCCAATCAACATTATAACAAGCAACAAATAGAGCAATGTGTCTACATTGTGATTACAAGATTGATATTGTTGTAGCTATCATGCAATGATCCAATAATTAATTAACATATCCAAAAACATCAAGAAATACAACATCCATAGCATAGAGTGGATGAGTCGACAATAAATTATTGAACTGAACACATCATAGGCATGACGAGTTTACCTTGGAAACCCAAATGAGAAAACCATATCCAACGAGGATTTATTATTCTATAGAAATTCATCACAAAGGACGAGATATTCATGCTTAGAGATCTCATAGATTGTTACTCACTATCAAATTATCGTAGATGTCCATGGCTCAGAGACACCTTCACTCATTGTGGATAGGCTCCTTGACCTCTTTGTCCTTTGATCTTCAAGCGGGTTGCACACTTCAATATCTCATCGAAAAATCTTCCCAAGTTCTCTTTGCATCACCCCCCATCGATCCTTCTTAACTAAAACCTTCATTTTTAATGGGTATCCTTGGAAATCCAACCATCACAATGGTTCATTTCAACTTCTAAGTAAATTTTAGACATTTTCTCAACTTTTCCCAAAAAAGCACTAAATGTTTATTGCAAAGTTTATGAAATATTTAGGTGAGGATCCAATTCAAATCAATTCAAAAGATTATCTTTCTAAAAAATCATATTAATATATAATTTTTACAAAACATTAGAACTCAATGCACTTTGAAATCATATTGATTGGTAAAAATATTTAATTAATGGAATGTTTTATAGTTTTGAATAGGTAGGTGTAACGTCTAGGCTTGATCTCTATATTATATGTTATTTCAAGATTAAGATTAGGGAGGGAGTACAAGTAGGAGAGTTAACCATTAATTTTCTTATGCAAATTATGTGTCTTTTAATAAGTATGAAAGTTAACCATTAATGAACCCACTCACTATAGTTATAGTTGTTCATCCCAAACCATATCACAATGTGCACCCAACTTTGCCTTTATTGAGAAATCACTACACTCATATAGGGTAGAGAATATATCCTTATTTTGAATGAGCTATGTTGTGGTCTATATGAAAGAACCTCTTTATGATAGTAGGAGTGAGGCTAGGGGATTCCCTAGGTTCAATTGTTGATATAACATGTGTTTTTTTCTTCCCTTTGGCAAGGTCTCGATGTCAGGTTCCGTGCTCTAACCCTCATGATCTAGGTTATCTAGGACTAATTATTGGATACCCACAATCCATGCTTGACATATTAGGAAAAAGGAACAATGTTGTTGTTTAGAACAATCCTCATAAAACCATGATAGGAGCCATTCTCACATTGACCAATCCCTCCATGTTAAAATATTATTTACTCTCTTATATTAATGACTTCATATTGGATATGCATATCCAATGTTGGAACAATCATGTAAGAAATCTACAGGACAAAACCAAAGAGGTAGTAACTAATTTTGGTCTAGATGCATATCAATAATTTGATGTTGGGATGTTATATTCTTTGTAGTGAAAGAACAATCAATCAACTAATAAATTAAGGTGGATAAAGGGGGTGAATGTTCGATTGATTAGATAAGTCAATTCAATGGTTATGTTAAGGTTGAAGGGATCAACCAATAAGTTAAAGCTGGAACTGGTTGATCGAGAAGTAGAAAGGTCGGCCAACAGGAGGTCGAGTGTTAAGCCCTAGAAAAATCCCCATGTTATGTATAAAACCCATTATTAATCCCTAGATATTGAATTATTACATTTCTAGTAGGTTGGATAGAACCCTTCATTGCACCCTTTCATCATAATTGTACCCCTTTGCCCCTTTGTCTCCTATATATATATATATATATATATATATATATATATCAAGGAGATCTAGTATTAGGATCATCTTATCTCATATGATATTATATTCCGAAGTGTATATATTGTAAAAGGAGGTTTCCCCCTTGAAGTGGACTATAATTATTGACTTTTTATCATTTTTAAGGCATTGGACCATAACATTTGGTATCAGAGATCATTGATCCTAGGGTTTTTCTTCTCCAAGAAACTCATATTATAATTTTCTCTATAACTTTTTTCTAAGACAATTCAGACCATGAAAATTAGAGGTTATTCATAAGACATATCAAGTTATCTTTGGTAAAAATTTCATCTTCTATTTCATCATACTTGTGTAGATACACCCTGTGGAAGATAGGGTATCTGACTAGTCCTATTAACTAGTCTCAAACATGTGTTCTGGGTAAAATAGTCATATATTCTTCATAAATGATCCAAATTGAGTGAGACCAGTAGCATTGGAACGAGGATAGGCTATAATATTTCTGGCACAATTTTTAGAATTGAATGTCAAATATTGTGCACATGGCATGCTATACAATTTATCTCTCTCGGAAAGCCAAAATTCAACAAGGTGTGGGGAAGTTACCCTAACTTTCACTTGGCACATCCAATTTTGAGCAGGTGTATGGAATTGAAAGGAAGACATTTTAGAGTACTATAGGTCAAAATTTTAGACTGAAAGGGGCCAAAATTTCATAATTAAATCAGAAGGAAGGTTGGCTAGGAGGACAAACTCCAAATTAAGGGCTAAAAAGGTACGCAACTTACAATTTGGCATAAAGTTTTATTGGAAGATCTATTTTTTGTGATTCAAAATTTGTAATAAATAGGGAAAAGAGGAGAAATAATTTTTTCTCACATGGATCCAAAGGCTCCTCCAAAATTTACTTCACCAGCTAAAGCTCCAGAAATCTCAACCATGACTCAAGATGAAATCGACAAGATTTATTGCAAGATGGTAAAGAGGATCACTGAAATGGAAAACAAGATGGATAACAAGATGGAAGAAAATAAGAATGGCATGAAAAAGAATATGGATTAAACTAAGGAAGAAATACAAAAATATATGAAGGAATTGCAAAATTCCATGTCTTCCCTAATCGTTAAGACTCTAGATGAAAAACTCCATAAACGAGATATCAAAATGTTAGGAACCCATGAAAATAAAGGTAGTAGTCATGTTGAACAACATGTCGACAATAAGCAATTTTCAAGTGGATTTAACTCTAATCGTGGAGTTAATTATGGTGGGGATCCTAAATTAAACCTTCCTAGGATTGAATTAATTAAGTTTGATGTAACAAAGATCTTTACTTGGGTGGACCAAATAGAGCAATATTTTGAACTACATAATATTATGGATGATAAGAAAAAGATTCACATAGCAACTTTGAACTTTGAGATAAAACCATATCAATGGTACCAATGGATAGTAAAAAGGTAGACCCATTTTTATCATTATACTTGGGGCTTATTAACAAGAGACTTAGAAGCACGGTATGTGAAAGTTTGGGAACATGAGTACTTTAGTCAATTGACAAGAATCAAGTACTTAGGGGATATTGAAGATTGTAATTCAAAATTCCAGGTATTGGCTAGAAGGGTGGATGACATAAGTGATGAACAATTGTTGCAATATTACATGAGTGGATTAAAAGAGGACATTAAACATGAGTTTTTCTTAAGACACCATAAAAATGTTATGGAAGCTATGCAATTTTCTCGTCATATTCAAGCCAAGAATAAGGCTACACACAATTCTACCATTGTTGCACAGACATGGAGTAGAGATCATTTAGGGGTTCATAAGACAAGTGCACATCAACTGAAAATGTTAACACCTCAACAAATGGATGAAAGAAAAAAAAAAGGACTGTGTTTCAATTGTGACAACAATTATAGTATGGGGCATAAATGAAGTGAGAATAAATTATTCTACATATATTATGAAGAGGAAGAAGATCAATAATTGGAACCAACACAAGATCCATACATAGAAGAGATCAATCCAACAATATATTGACATGCATTGGCCGACATCAATACTCCACAAAACTTTAAGATACAAGGATACATAAAAAAATAAAATGGTAATTGTATTGATTGATTTTGGTAGTACCCATAATTTCATCAATTACAAGATAACAAAACATCTCAATTTATTTCTATATCCCGCACCATAATTTCAAGTAATGATTGCAGATGGAGGTACCATAAAATTTTTATGGAAATTCCATAGTATTAAGCTCAACATGGGGGATTATTTTTTGGATAGCCCCATGATTTCCATCCAAATGGGTGGTGTCGATGTTGTATTAGGGGTCCAATTGTTACAATCATTGGGAACAATGACTTTTAATTTTCAATATCTTTTGATGAAATTTTCCTCAAATGGCAAGGAAATTAAGCTTAGAGGTATCCAAGGAAAACCCTCTAAAGTGATAAGCTCTAATAGTATGTCAAAATTACTCAAAAAGGGACACCAAGGTGTAATTTCACAATTGTGCTCACTTGATGTTCAAACATCTATAGCCATTGCTCCATCAGATCTCCAAATAATTATCAACAACCATTCCAAGGTACTTGGTGAAATGCCTAAGGGTCTTCCTCTCACTCAAGATCTTAACCATGCAATTCATTTGCAACCAGGAAGTGTACCAAATAACATTAGGCCTTATAGGTATCCATATGCATAGAAGAGTGATATTGAGTGCATGATCCAGGAAATGTTATAAGCTGGAATCATTCAACATAGACAAAGTTCTTTCTCTTCACTAGTGGTGTTGGTTACAAAAAAGGATGGTTCATGGCATATGTGTCCAGATTATAGACCACTCAAAAAAATGACCATCAAAGATAAGTTCCCTATCCCCGTCGTTGATGAACTATTATATGAATTGCATGGAGAAAAATTATTTAGTATGTTAGATATTCATTCAAGATATCATCAAATCATAATAAGGCAAGAAGACATTCCTAAAACAACTTTTAGAACACATGAAGTTCATTATGAGTTTTTGGTTATGCCATTTGGACTTACTAATGCACCTTAAACATTTTAAAGCTTGATTAATTATATTTTCAAGTCCTTCCTTAGAAAATTTGTGCTAGTATTTTTTGATGACATACTAATTTACAACAAATCTTGGAAATATCATGTAGAACATATTGACAGAGTATTACAACTATTAGAAGAGAAACAACTTTATGCAAATCCTTCCAAGTGTTCCTTTAGGGATCAAGAAGTGGAATATTTGGGTCATATTGTATCTCATGAAGGTGTAAAAGTGGAACCTAACAAAATTAAATCTATGATGGAATGACCAATTCCCAAAACCTTGAAGAAACTTAGAGGATTCTTAGGATTGACAGGATATTACCACATTTTTTTCAATAACTATGGTCAAATAACAACACCTCTAACAACATTATTAAAGAAAGAATCATTTTCTTGGACCGAAGAAGCAACCAAATCTTTTGAAAAACTTAAGGAGGCTATGTGAATAACTCTCATCTTGGACACACATGACTTTAAAAAACATTTATTATGGAGTGTGATGCCCCAGGCCATGGAATTGGTACAATTTTAATGCAAGAAGAAAGGCCTCTTTCCTTTAAAATCATCCAACTTAAATAAAAAAGCTAAGTCAAACCCATTTAAGAAAAAGAAATTTTGTCCATAGCACATGCATTTCAAAAATGGCACCCTTACCTAATAGGAAGACACTTCAAAGTAAAAACAAATCATGATAGTTTGAAGTACTTCTTAGAGCAACGATTATATTCAAAAGAGAAACAAAAATGGGTTACAAATATGTTGGGTTATGAATTTGAAATTTTCTACAAAAACGGGGAAAAAAATGTTGTGGAAGATGTCCTTTCCAGGAAAGAAGAAGAAACAAAAGTTTCACTATGTGTTATTTCCATTCCATAATCGGATTGGGTGGAAGAAGAAAGGATAGAATGGAAGCAAGATCAAAGGGTATGAAAGATCATTCAACAACTACATGAGGACCCCATTTCAACAGATAATTTTGTATGAAAGAATTATTTTCTATGGTATCATGATTGTCGATAATTATGTAAGAATTCCCAACTCAAACAGAAGGTTCTTCTGGAACTGCACACTTCTCCTATAGGGGGACATCTAGGATTCTTTAAAACATACCACAGGATCAAGAAGGATTTTTTCTGCGAAGGTCTTAAAAATTATGTTCAAAATTTTGTGTTTGAATGTTTGGTATGCCAACAAAATAAGAGAGAGATGATCAAGACTCCATGTCTCCTACAACTGTTAGTTATACCAATCCAACATTGGCAATAAGTTTCAATGGATTTTATTACATGTTTACCCAAATACAAAGGAAATATTGTCATCATGGTAGTAGTGGATCTAATAACAAAGTATGCTCATTTTTTCTCTCTTTCTCATCCTTTTAAAGCAAGTACAGTAGCCACAACATTCATGGAAACAATTCAAAAGAAACATGGAGTCCCCAAGATTATTGTAAGTGACAGAGATCCAATTTTCATTGGAAAATTTTGGAATGAATTATTTTATTGTTTGAGTACTCAATTGGCTCATAGATCATCTTACCACCCTTAATCTGATGGGAAAATTGAGATTGTGAATAAATTTCTAGACGAATATCTTCATTTCTTTGCATAAGATAAATATACACAATGGGTCAAGTGGTTTTCCTTGGCAGAATGGTGGTACAACACACCTTTCCATCATAAAAAAATTCCCCATTTCTGGAACTTTATGAATATCATCCTCCATCCATCACATCACCCTTGAAAGGGAATTCAAAGGTTCAACCAGTGGAGGACCACGTAGGGAACCAACAAGAGGTCTTCAAACTATTGAAGGACAACTTGGTTATGACACAAAATAGGATGAAACAACAAGAAGATCAACATCATAGTGAAAGGGAATTTGAAGTGGGGTATTGGGTATTT
>SNQJ01S0019074.1:15438-46739 GCA_010110895.2 Picea sitchensis
AATTTTTCATTTATTAATGCAAACATAATTTTAACACAATATTTTATCATGGAACCCAAATGGGAAAACCACAAACTCTTTTCTATTCACTGAAAATTTTGTTTTACATGTTACATAGAAGGAAGATGTACTTCCTCTTTGATCAACACCAACTGATCATGATGCACCCACACCCTAGTTTACCAGCACCAACTGGTAGGAGGCTACAACTCCATGTTTAGTCAACTACAACTGACAAGGAAGCACCAACTCCCTCTGCAGGCACCAACCTACCCTTGCACCACCCAACCACCCTTAATGCATAGGTATTTAGCTTTTCTTCCTGGAATCTGCTTCAGCTTTTGATCTTCTAATTTGGATTGTAGAGACATATTCTTCTCACCACTTTTTCTCGTTTATATACTCTTCAAACGAGTGTGAAATTTAAAACATCGTGTCCCTTTATTTGAACCATTGTACCTTTTCATTTGAAATGGCAATTAAACTTTAATTAATATCATTTTTTCCTTTTTATTCTTTATTCATATTTTCATGATTTATTCTCTTTTAATCATGACTGTGTATTGGTTCATTTTTTTCATGAGTTGACCAAAGACATGGATCGACTCATTAGATCACACTCATGTTACTGTTGCATTCTCGGTTCACCAATAGACCATATTCGATCATTTATCGATTCTCTGTATTGTTCTGGTGTAACTCTCTGTCAAATGAAATCTGTATGAGGCGCTCTCTTCAAACCATTTCATATGATCGTGCCATACAGAACCATGGGATTTAGAAAATATAGTGACATCCATTTAAAACTCGTATATCATATGACCAATGGTGGTAATAACCTCACGCTTAGGCAATACGATCTCCTACGTGTTTATCGTTCCAACTGTCATGATTCAATTTCCTGACGAGATGGACAACTGTCGGGATTTTGACACTTTGCCCTTCGAGTCATTGTGACTTTCAATACTACAAAACTCATGATCAAAAAATCACTAAAACAATCGGACGATTCATATTCCCCACTGAGATGGATGGTTGTCGTAATTTCAGGATTCTTATTGTGACGTAACTTGCTGACATCTCTTGTTGACATGTCATAAGCCTATTATCTGCCACGTGTCATTCATATTCATGATTTTCATGTACCTAAAATGATGTATCAACTTGAAACTTGTCAATTTATTACTATGCCATGTGTCCTTGCTAACATGGTTCATTGATCCACAACCCTGATCCAATGGTGCTCATTGTGCACTCCAAATCGACGGTCCTTATCTTATCAGGATTTCGCATTTCGACATTCTTGTGATGAAGGGTCTCAAAACTCTATGTCGCGATCATCAAAATAGAGCTTGGTTGCATTATCTACTTCCCTTCTCGTGACCATTGGTGGTGACTAGGTGCTTATCCACAAAGAATTTTACAATTCTGCACTTCGGGGATTCTGCCGTGAGTCTCCTTAACGCCTCCAACTCTCGGCATCCAAAATGTCAAAATGGAGGCTAGCAATGCTAGCTCCTTCCTTAACCTCATCCTTCAACTATGTGACCACTATCTGTGAGCAGGGGCCAAGCTAGAGGAGTGTGTCGTGATTTATCATATCGTGAACTCCTGATATGAGTTGCCTCCCTCAAAGACTGCAAAACTCTGAAAATACTTCATGATAGATCAACAGACCATAGCCTCGATGATCCGACGACTAATGGGGTTTCGACACTTTGAAATCACAGCCTCTTTACCTCACTTATCCTATCCTTCCACATTGATATGATCTAATGACTAACAGGAATCGAGTTTAATCCAACAGCTGCTGAGTCTTCTCACAATTTCCTGTGCAATGGTCGACTTCTTAAAATTTCCAAGGAAACTGATGAAACATATGCAATGCAATTCTTCCTAGTGAGCTTTGATTCTCATTCGCTAACCCTCCTGAGATTTTATCATTGGATTGTTGATCCTATCATGACCAACAATAGACACAAAATACTTATGTACTTATGAGCTTTGATCTTCATACAATTCTCTTCTGTTGTTCGCTCCTCCTCCTGAGCTTGCGTTGTCTATCTCTCCACACAATTGACATCTTCTGATGACTGATATACCTGTTGGAATCAATGACAATCTTTCCAACAATCTCCCCCTTTTTCATTGAGGGCAACACACTAACTTCATATTCAAAACTCCCCTTGTGATGATGTTTTCCTCTTATGAGGATTTTCTTTTTATGAAGTTTTTCTCCCCCTTTGACATCAATGGAAAAGGGTTTCTTCTGCTATGATATTTCTATATAAGTACTTTTATGACCATTGGTAACACCTCCTGCAATCACACTTTTTCTGTCATAATTGAATGACTCCTTCTGTCGTCTGATCACTATCTCCCCCTGAATAGGTGCCAACTGATGCATTTTTTTCTTGAGAGATTTAGGTAGGAAGAAGGATTACTCCCAATTTTTGCCTAAGATATTCAAATACATCTTTGCTTAAGGGTTTTGTAAAAATATCTACCACATGTTCTTGTGTTGGAACATATTCCAATTTAATGTTCTTATTTTCATCATGATCTCTTAGATAGTGGTACTTTATGGGAATGTGTTTCGATTTTTAGTGTTGAACAGGGTTCTTAGAGAGACTTATCGCACTTGTATTATAACAGTGGATAGTTGTGGGTTCTTCAAATACTATTATGATGTCTTGTACATTTTTTTTCATCCATTCCACTTGTGTGCAACATTCTGATGCTGCAATATAGTCATCTTCAGTGCTAGACAGAGAAATTGAGGACTGTTTCTTTATTATCTAAGCAACTAGTGATTCTCCCAAAAAGAATGCTCCTCCACTTGTACTTTTTTTGTCATCTACACTTCTTGCCCAATCAACATCTGAATAGGCTTTTAATGTAATTGAGTCCTTGCTAGGGTACCAAAAACTAATATCTATGGTTCCTTTCAAATATCTAAAGGTTCTTTTTACAGCTTGAACATGTCTCTCCTTAGGTTCTACTTGGAATCTAGCCACCATCCCAATAGCTTACTTGAAATCAGGTCTGGAAGTTGTTACATAGAGAAAACTGTCAATCATTAATCTGTAGTCTTTTGAATCTACAACTTTGGACTCATCATTCTTGCTTAGTTTGCATCCAATTGTCATAGGTGTACTAATAGGTTTGCAATCCTCTAATTGGAATCTCTTAAGCATATCCTTAACATATTTAGGCTGATGGATAAAGACTCCCCTTTTGGACTGTATTATTTGTAATCCAAGGAAGAAATTTAGTTCACCAAGCATAGACATTTCAAATTCTTGATGGATCATCTTAGCAAAGTCCTCACTCATTTTTATATTATTACTACCAAATATGATATCATAAACATACACTTCCACAATGATCAAGTTATTACCATCAATTTTGCAATAAATATTGTTGTATGTTGATCCCCTTTTGAGGCCTTGTTTTTGTAAATAAGAGTCTAGCCTTGCATACCATGCTCTGGGTGCTTGTTTTAATCCATAGAGTGCCTTCTTTAATTTACAAACATAGTCTCTTTTATTGGTTATTTGGAACCCATCTGGTTGATCAATATAGACTTCCTCTTCTAAATTTCCATTGAGAAATGTTGATTTGACATCCATTTGGTACACTTTAAATTTTATGTAGCTGGAGAAAGCTAAGAACATCCTAATTGCTTCTAATATGGCTATAGGTGCAAATGTTTCTTCATAGTCTACCCCTTCAACCTGAGCATAAACTTTGCATACTAATCTGGCTTTGTTCCTGATTACTTGCCCATCTTCATTCATTTTATTTTTATATACCCATTTAGTTCCAATAACATTTTTATCTTTTGGTCTAGGAACTAGTTCCCAAGTTTGATTTCTTTCAATTTGATCCAATTCTTCATTCATATATTTGACCTAGTTCTCATCTTTACATGCCTCTTTGATTGAACTTGGCTCAATATGTGACAACAATGCTAATTGTGTTTGATACATTAGTTGTCTTCTTGTTTTCACTCCATCATTCATATCTCCAATAATCAATTCTTCGAGATGATTTTTTTGAATAATTCTTGAGGGTGTCTTTGTATCTCTTCTTGGGAATTCTTCTCTTATATATCCATATTCACTATCTTCTTCACTTTCACTAGTATCCATATCATATTCTTCCCTTTCTTTTTCATTCTCTTCTACTTCTTCTAGTTGTGTGTCGAATGTCTCATCATCATTTTCATCTTTATTTTTAGATATGGTCTCTTGATTTTTGATCCTTATCGTTTTTAGGTCATCCACCTTGACATGTGAACTTTCAACAATCTTATGTGATCTAATATTGTAGCATCTGTATGCCTTCTTGTTTGAAGCATATCCAAGAAAAATACCTTCATCAGATCTGGCATCAAATTTTCCAAAACTCTCATCTAATCTTTTGATGTATCATTTACTTCCAAAGACTTTGAAGTATTACACTAATGGAGCTCTTCCAAACCATAGTTCATAAGGAGTTTTATCACTATTAACCCTTAGCTGACCTCTGTTCAATATGTATACAGTTGTGCTTACAGTTTCCCTCCAATATCCATCTGATAGTTTTGCTTCATTGAGCATAGTCCTTGTAGCTTCCTGAACTATTATGTTATTTCTTTCAACAATCCCATTTTATTGAGGTGTTGTGGCAACAGAGAATTGTCTTTTTATACCGTGAGTTTCACAGAAGACATCGAACTCTTTTGAGGTGAATTCACCACCATTTTCAGATCTAAGACATTTTATTTTGTCTCCCTTTCATTTTCAAAAAGGGTTTTAAAGGATTTGAATTTGTTGATTGCTTCTGATTTTTCTTTAAGAAAACATATCCAACTCATTCTAGTAAAGTCATCAATGAACAACAAAAAGTAAGACTCTCCTTGTAGACTCTTGGTTCTCATAGGTCCACATAGGTCAGTGTGAACAAGCTCTAAATGTTTAGAGGTTGTGTATTCTTTTGTTTTGAACCTTACCCTAGTTTGCTTCCCTAGTTGACAATGTCTACACATAGAATTTGAGGGTTTTATGATTTTTGGCAAGTTTCTTACTGCACCAAGGTTGATAACTTTCATAAGATTGTCAAAGTTAATATGCCCCAACCTCCTTTTCCATAGCCAACTTTCATCTACATAATTTATATGACACTCCTCATTCAATTTTGCATCTAGTATATATACATTTTCAGGAGTTCTAGGAGCAGTACCAACTAATTTTCTTGTGTCTTCTCTCCTAATCTCACATTTTTGGGAATCAAAGATGCAGAAGTATTCCTGATCACAGGTTTGACTAACACTTAATAAACTAGGCTTCAATTTATCGACAAGTAGTACATTTCTAGTTTTGTCTTTTCCCAAGCTCATAGTGCCTTTCCCAAGTATGTTACTTGAAGCATTATCACCAAATGTAACTTTACCTTTTTGTTTCTTTAAGTCTAAAAACGTGTCCTTGTTACCTGTCATATGTTTCGAGAATCCATTGTTGACATACCAGAGATCCTTTTCATCTTGCATTTTTAGGGAAATAAGACATTCATTTTTTTATGTTTTTACTCTCCAAAGTTTCTTCTTCTCTCTAATGAACTTGGGTTGTTCTGAGACTTCCATTAGTCTGAAATTAATGGATTTATGTCTATGGTTATGACATATGAAGCATTGTAAGTCCCCTTCTTGTAGAGGTTCAAAGGAGTTATAGTTTCTACTCTTAACTCGATTTGTTGCTTGTTTATCCTTAAGGATATAATTCTTAACCTTCAGATTTTTCTTTTTATATGCTCTACAATTTATAGCTCTGTGTCCAAAATTAGAGCATGCAAAGCAATAACCAGGAAAAATGCAAGGATACCTGTTTTGGTAAAACTTCTTTGGTATTTTCTTGCCTTCTTTCTTGATGGGTGGAGGTAATATTCTGGAGTTCTGATCATTACTTATCTTCTCTTCATTTTTCTTCTTGAATGTACTATGAAGAGCATCTGCATAAGATTTTGAGTTAACATGGATTTCCTTTTGAGAATAACCTATTCCATTCTTATTTCCAGAATCCCTTTGTGTTGTAATAATATTATCTAATATTTTAGAGCTATTTTTAGATTTTGTTTGAATGATTTTTGCATCCACCTCCTTTTTCAGATGAACTATTTTTGCCTCCATCCTTTCAACAGTTATTTTTTTTTCTTCAAGAGACTTTTCCAGACTTTCTTCAATCTTATTTGCTTCTAATATTTGTTTTTGCAGATTGTTAATAAGTTTTTCCATCTCCTTTTCTTCTTGTTCATATTTTTCTTTATGTTCAACTACAAAACTTTTCAATTGTCTATATATGGTTTTGTATTTTCTTAATTCATCTAAGGCACCGAGAAGTTCTTCCTCCATATTAACTTCTTCTTCATCTTCTAACTCTTTCTCATGTTTAATTTTTTCTATTTCATTAGATTCTTAAATACCTAAGAAAAGGACTTCATCATCATCAGATTCATCGTTGTCACTAGACTATGATGAGCTATTGTTTTCTTCTTTTGAGTAGAAATTCTTTTGCCCTCTATAGAAATTTTTCTTGTAGTTTGGTTTTTCCTTTTTCTGGTATTGTTTGTTTTTGTTTTCTTTCTCTTCAGGGTCCTCCTTGGGATAGGGACACTTGGATGGGAAATGACCAACTTTGCCACAATAAAAACATTTGAAAGGGAGATTTCCTTTGTACTTCCCTGATCCTTTCTGAAGTTTTCTAATGAAGTTGGCTTCTTCCACATCATATTCTTCATGATGACAAGATTGAGGTTTTTTCTTATAATTTATCTTTCTCTTGAATGCTTTGAAAGTTGTTTTGTCTTTTGCTGATTTATTATTTCTTGTTCTCATCTCATATGCTGTAAAAATTCCATGGAGATGGTTAACTGTGAGTGATATTAGATCAGATCTATCTTCAACTGAGGAAATATTTGCATCATATCTCATCGGTAATGACCTTAGTTTTTTTTGCACAATGGGTTTATCTGTAACTTCTTCTCCTACTTCTCTAATTGAGTTGACCACTTCATAACCCTATGAAAGTACTTAACAATATTTTCTTCTTCTTTCATTTTTAGGTTTTCAAATTGAGTTCTATAGGTCTGAAGTTTGGCTTCCTTGACTTTGTCATCTCCTTCATATACGGCCTCCAATTTGTCCCAGATTTCTTTGGCTGATTTGCAATGCATAACTTTCATACATATAGAGTTAGTTAACCCTACTAGAATACCATTAACTTCTCTTGAGTTATCATTACAGATTTTCTTTCCTCCAGAGTCTTTGGGTGGAGTAGTTGGTGCAATGTAACCATCTACAACAAATTTCCAGATATCAAAACCAAGAGCCAACAGGAATTTTTTCATTCTTATTTTCCATAGAGCATAACCTTCTCCACTGAACGATGGTGCTTTGTTGTTAGACATTCCTTCTTGTTGATCCATCTTCAGGATCTACCTTCAAGTTTGTTAGACTATGATGAAGGAACCTGCTCTGATACCAATTGAAGGATCAGATCCTATCACTGAGAGGGAGGGGGGGGGTGACTCAGTGACACAATAATTATATCAATTTTTCATTTATTAATGAAAACAGAATTTTAACACAGTATTTTATCGTGGAATCCAAATGGGAAAACCACAAACTCTTTTCTATTAACTGCAAAATTTGTTTTACATGTTACATAGAAGGAATATGTACTTCCTCTTTGATCAACACCAACTGATCATGATGCACCCACACCCTGGTTTACCAGCACCAACTGGTAGGAGGCTACGACCCCCTGTTTAGTCAACTACAATTGACAAAGAAGCACCAACTCCATTTGCAAGCACCAACCTACCCTTGCACCACCCAACCACCCTTAATGCATAAGTATTTAGCTTTTCTTCCTGGAATCTGCTTCAACTTTTTATCTTCTAATCTGGACTACGAATACATATTCTTCTCACCACTTTTTCTCATTTATATACTCTTCAAATGGGTGTGAAATTTAAAACATCATGTCCCTTTATTTGAACCATTGTACCTTTTCATTTAAAATGATAATTAAACTTTAATTAATATCATGTTTTCCTTTTTATTCTTTATTCATATTTTCATGATTTATTCTCTTTTAATCATGACTGTGTATCGGTTCATTTTTGTCATGAGTTGATCACAGACATGGATCGACTCATTAGATCGCACTCATGTTACTGTTGCATTCTCAATTCACCAACAGACCATATTCGATCATTTATTGATTCTCTGTATTGTTCTGGTGTAACTCTCTGTCAAATGAAATCTGTATGAGGCGCTCCCTTCAAATCATTTCATATGACCATGCTATACAGAACCACGGGCTTTAGAAACTATAGATACATCCCTTTAAAACTCATATAGCATATGACCAATGACGATGGCCTCATGCTTAGGCAATATGAGCTCCTGAGCATTTATCGTTCCAATGGTCACGATTCGATTTCCTGACGATATGGACGACTGATAGGATTTCGACACTTTTCCCTTCGAGTCATCGTGACTTTCAATATTAAAAAACTCATGATCAAGAAATCATCGAAACAATCGGATGGTTCATATTCCCCATTGAGATGGACGATTGCCATAATTTCTGGATTCTTATTGTGACATAACTTGCTGGTGTCTCTTATTGATGTGTCACAAGCCTATTAGCTCCCACATGTCATTCATATTTATGATTTTCACGTACCTAAAATGATGTATCAACTTGACACTTTTTAGTGTTTTACTATGCCACGTGTCCTTTCTAATGTGGTTCGCTGACCCACAACCCTGATCCAACAATCCTCGTTGTGTACTCCAAATCAGTGGTCCTTATCTTATCTTGATTTCGCATTTCAACATTCTTGTGATGAAGGGTCTCGACACTCTATGTCGTGATCATCGAAATAGAGCTTGGTTGCACTAGATCCATCCCTTCTCATGACCATTGGTGGTGACCAGGCGCTTATCCACAAAGCATTTCGCAATTCCACACTTCAGGGATTCTGCCATGAGTCTCCTTAACTCCTCCAACTCTCAATATCCAAAATGTCAAAATGGAGGCTAGCAATGCTAGCTCCTTCCTTAACCTCATCCTTCGACTATGTGACGAATATATGTGACCAGGGGCCAAGCTAGAGGAGTGCATCACGGTTTTTCATATCGCGAACTCCTAATATGAGTTGCCTCACTCGAAGACCACAAAATTCCAAAAATGCTTCATGATATATCAACGGTCCATAGCCTCGGTGATCTAATGGCTGACGGGGTTTTGGCACTTTGAAATCATAGCCTTTTTACCTCACTTATCCTATCCTTCCACATTGATATGATCTGATGGATGACAAGAATCGGGTTTAATCCGACAGTTGCTGAGACTTCTCACAATTTCCTGTGCAATGGTCAACTTCTTAAAATTTCCAAGGAACTTGATGAAACGTATGAAATGCACTTCTTCCTACTGATCTTTGATCCTCTTTCGCTAACCCTCCTGATATTTTATCATTGGATTGTTAATCCTATCGTGATCACCAATAGACACGAAATACTTATGTACTTATGAGCTTTGATCTTCATACAATTCTCTTCTGTTGTTCGCTCCTCCTCCTGATCTTGCGCTGTCTATCTCTCCACATAGTTGAAATCTTCTAATGACTGATACACATGTTGACATCAACGACAATCTATCCAACAAGAGTGGGGAATCAAACCCAGTGGAGACTGAGCATGAAGAAAGTAAGGTAATCTAAGAATATTCCATGTGCAATGACTAAGGTAAAATCCATTGTTTTTATTCATCTTCCCATATTCCTTTCAAATTTGAAACAAAACATGAAATACCCATGTTTGATGGAAAATTTAATAATGAAGTCTTGAATATCTGGTTGAAAAAAATGGAAGTTTATTTTTTCCTTTATTAAATCCAATAAACACAATAGATTTCTTTTAGATGTTTGAAGATGACTGGACATGCTTTGTGTTGGAGTTACTTCATGCACACCTAGGATTTATTTTTCCTAATGATTTTCCTTTTTTATTAGTCATAATTATTCATTATCCAGTCTCCTATATTTTAGGGGACAATATTCCACCTAGAGAATATTCTCTTCAGTTGACACTTCGGTTTGACTAGTCAAGTTGAGTCTAGATGTTGCATTGGTTTTGTCACCATGCAACATTGGGATCATCACCATGATAATGTGCACTTGCCTTGGTATCATCACCATACTAGTGCATTATTCTTGATTCCTTGATCTACCCCTCACTACACTATGTTCAATTAGTTAACTAAAGACTAGTTGACTAGTTAACTCAGGTAGGTTGTAGTTCACTCCCGTAATTGCCTAAGAGACTAGACTAGGTGGTCGTTCACTTCTATAACTATTGGTGTGTGTCCATGTCACTCTATACCACCATTATGGTGATTGGTTCTCCTCCATTGTGCATTCATTGAGTTATACATAGTATATCAGTTGTAAGTTATTCATTATTCATTACGGTTAACAAGAATTATTCCATTCTTTCTCTCCTTCTTCTTCTTTCTCAATTTATCTCTGCAAATGTGTGTAGTATTTTATAGCTAGATATATTCTATGAAAGTTCAACACATTCACATGGTATCAGATCTAACGGAGTGCTAAGCAAAAGCTACACCAAAATTTTTTGCAGGTACAAAATATTGAAGGCAGCGGAAAGATGGATTTCCAAAAAGAATTCATTCTTACACCTTACAACTACTTTGCATGGAAGGAGAAAATAGTCATACATCTCCAAACCAGGGGATTATAAAGGTTAACCTTGAATATAGACATAGAACCGACATCATCCATGGAAAAATCCAAGTACTTAAATCGAATGGATGAAGCATTCAGAATAATTTGCAATCTTATTTCTCATGATCTCCTTTTTCACATATCTTCTTGTAAAAATCCCAATGAATCCTAGACCACCTTGGAAGGGCTCTTTTGAAAACAGGATGATATGAGTGGACACATGTTGGAGGTGGAATTGTTGACATTGGATCCAAAAATATTTGACAATATCCAAGATGTCTTTACAAAATTCAAGGATTTACTGTCACAACTCAAAGCTTGTGGAGTTGATAAATATAAGGAGGAGAAACAAATGGTTCTCACCATTCTCTCCAAACTTGGTCCTGAATTCTCTGTGTTTGTGTCCACATTCCATTCATTCATATTCACCTCCGGAGTCACCTGGTTGATTTCTTCTCTTGAGGACTTTATCGAATCCTTGACACAAGAGCAAACCAAGCTCATCAACATGGGAAAAATCAAAGGCCCAAAGGCGCATGCACTTACTATGCAATATGGAATCCATCAATATTAGAAATATAAAGATAAAGGAAAAAGGAAATCTCATGAAAATACGAAGAAGGAAGGGTACTCAAAACCCTTCACCGATGCCTCTAGATCTAAAGGGGAAAAGGGAAGAAAAGGGGAGAACTGCACATACTGTCACAAAGAATTCCATCCAGAATCCACATGCATGCAAAAAAAAATAGATCTAATGGCTAAAATACTTCACAAAAAAACCTTGGAGATCGCATCCCCGAGGGTGCCAAGAAGAAGAAGCCAAAAGATCAGAATCCCAAGAAAGGAAATTCTAGCCATGCGTTGATTTCCATCAACTCCTCTCCTGATGATTGGATCATAGATTCAAGAGCATCACATCACATGGCTGCCTCAAAAGAATTCTATTCTTCATTGGATGCTTGCAAAGGTCCTCCTATTCTAATGGGGGACAACTCTTCAGATGAAGTTACTGACAAAGGAAGGACTGAACTCATCAACATAAGCTTTGAGAATGTGATACACGTTCCCAAACTTGTCGTCAATCGTCTCTCTGTGTATAAGATGAATAATTCTAGTACTGGAAAGAAATTCATATTCACACCAAATGCAGTGGACATATATGGCATGCAAACCAACTCCAGGGTTTCTACCAATGAGGTAAATCATTGATCTAGATTGTATACATTTTCTGAATTTATTGAACCAGACTCTGCTTTACTGCTTACTCATGTTGATGAAAGTAGTAGTATATGGCACAAAATGTTTGGACATTTTAATTTCATATTAATGCAAAAAATTATCAAGCAAATATTGGTTGATGGTATACTAGACATCCATTTGTCCAAGGGAGTATGTGAGGGATGTGCTCTTGGAAAATACCCTCAAGATAAATTCAACAAAGGAATGTCTTAGAGAGCTTTCGTGCCTTTAGATCTAATCCATAGTGACCTTATGGGTCCTTTTTTGCATCCATATATCAACAAAGTGAGGTTTGTTCTCATTTTTTTTGATGATTTCTCACATTTTACATGGATTTACTTTCTCAGGAAAAAAACTGAGGTCTTTCAACACCTCAAAGATTTCAAAGTCCAGTTTGAGACACAGTCCGGAAATAAAATAAAATTCCTCCGAACTGATAATGGGGGAGAGTATGTCAATCATGAGATCCATAATATTTTCCATGAGGCAGGGATTTAGTTGCAGCACACAGTTCCTTATACTCCACAACAAAATGGAGTTGCCGAGTGAAAAAATAGATCTCTAAAGGAGATGGCATCTTGCATGCTGCATCCAAAGTCACTACCACAAATACTATGTGTCGAAGCACTTAATTGTGAAACATACATCCAAAACATATCTCCCCATAGATATGTCAAGGATAAGACCCCCTACGAGGCTTGGAGTGGCCTCAAACCAGAAGTGACCAACTTTCATATTTTTGGTTCACGTGCATGGGCTCAAATTTCCTCTGAAAAGGGGAAGGCACATGATCCACATAGCACTGAGCATATTTTTGTTGGATACCCTGACAGTGTGAAGGGATATGCACTTATTGATCTTTCTTCAGACTGACTCATCATTGAGTGAAGTGTCCAATTTGAGGAAAGTGTCTCACATGTACCTCAGTAGCCGCATGCAGACACCTTCATTCTTCCACTTGTCCGAGATGATGAGCATGCACATGCCGACTCTTGTTCAGATGAGAGTTTTAATTCATAGGAATCAAATGCTTCAAATACAGAGTCAACATATTCATATGTAGAGATAGAGCATCCATATTTAGTTGTAGAGCCAGAGCAGAAGCCCAAGTGGGTACATACTACTCTTCAAGATGTAGGGGATCTCGTTGGTGATCCAACTGATACTAAGAAGACTTGATATTATTTCAAGGAGCCTCTTGTTGCACTCAGTGCCACTGAACCATTTCCCTACAGTCATATTTTCTTGATTCAGTCTTCATATCCACAGTCTTATGGCAAGGCTACTAGAAATCCCTTTTGGGAATCTGCCATGCAGGAGGAGTGCAACTCCCTCCTCGAGAACCAGACTTTGGATCTAGTTCCCCTTCCTTCTGGGAGGAAAATTTTCAAGTGAAAATGGATCTACAAGACCAAGAGCATAGAGGATGGACATATTAGTAGATATAAATCTAGGCTTATTGCCAAAGGCTTTCAGAAGGTGCATGGCATTGACTATGATGAGACATTCACTCGAGTAGCGAAGATGGATTCCATATGATTGACACTTTCCATTACGACAACCAAGGAATGGGAATTCCATCAGATGAACATGAAGAATGCAGTTCTTCACGGTGATATCTCTAAGGAGATCTATATTGAGAAACCCCAGGGATTTATGCAAGACTCATCTTTGGTATGTCGACTGAATAAGTCCCTTTATGGCCTCAAGTAGGATCCAAGAGCATGGTATGCTAAGAAGGACTCCTACCTATTGTCATAGAACTTTGTATGTTGTAAATTAGACTCGAATGTCTACATACTCAGGACAGTTGATTCACTTCTATGCTTAGTTTTGTATGTTGATGATTTTTTGATCATCGGTTTCTCGACTTCAACAATTGTTGCAATCAAGAGGATTATACATGACATGTTTTTTTATGACGGGCATGGGTCTGCTACATGTCTTCCTTGGGCTCAAGATCATTCAGGATGTTGTTATAGAAAGATTTGCCTCACCCTATACAATCTTGCACAGAAGGCCTTTTTCCATTTCCCTATGCAGACTTATCATCCCTGTTTATAAATCCCAGAGCTAAAAATACATATTTTTCCACATGTACGCATCTTTCCTAGTATACAACATGCATATATGTAGGTTTCTCCACTACATCCTGTGTACATTGGGATTTGTGCCATAAAATGAAAATTAATTTCAGTTTTCCATGTCATGATAGGAGATCTATGATCCTTGGCCTTCCATATACTAGAAATGTTCCGACTTGACCCTTCAGTTCAATTTTGAAGACTATAAATGGGCCAATTTCGAGCTATGGAGAGAGGAGAAAGAACTCAACTTTGAGAGAAAAGTTACTCCGGAGAAATTATTCACTTCATATTGAGTCTGCATCCCTTTGTCCTTTAAGTCTAAACACAATGTTCAACCCCCAAGATCTTCCCTTATTGATTGAGAACCTCATTACTTCTCTATTATGAACTTGCGTTTGGTGGAGGATTGAAGTGGTGGAGGCCCAGCTGGAAGGAACTTAGTTTCTCAGTTCCAAACCATGATGACATAGAAGTATGTAACATTTTCACTTCTGTTGATCGTATATTAATAGAAATACTCTTTTCCTGTCCAATTGATATCTTGCAAATATTTGAATTATTATTCCATGGGCATATTTTTCATGTTTGCTAATGGATTATTCTATTGAATGTGATAACTATTGAAACAAAGTTTATTTTTCTTCTCTAAATCCAAGTCTTCATTTTTCTCTAGTTATGGAGCCACCCTTAGTTCTAAAAAAGAGTCAAAAGGTCTTTCGAGATTTTTGGGTTTCGGGGTTCGACTATTCAAAAAGTATGTTTTTTTAATGACAACCCCAAAGTCTCGGTACTAAAGTCTCGAAAAAGTGATTTTTTAAAAGGAACCGAATGGATTTTAAAGTAATAATTAAAAATGTTAAAGGCTTTCTAAGCCTTTCAGATGTTCTTTTTAGGCCATCTCAAACTTAAGTAGTATTCAAATTGTCCCGACGTTCTTTTCACGAAGTACCTTTTAATCATGATTAATTAAGGTTTAAAACATACTTAACATATCGTTAAACAGTCACAATTCGGGAAATCAAAGAGTCGACCTTGAGTTTCCTTAAACCCCAATTCTTGAAGTCACGAAATTCTTAAGAGCTAAGGCTATGTTTATTAAGAAGTAAGAAGGTTTAATAGTAATATATCCCATCGCGATTTCATGATTCGGGATTTCTTACGTTAAAGAGTCGTTGGAATCCCGATACTCCAATACACCAAAAGTAAAGACTAACCCCTAATCACGATTAATTAAAGGGTTAAAACAAGTGGTTAGCGCCTAAATAAATCCCATCGTGGTTTCGCGATTTGGTATTTACTTGTGTCATACCTCTTGAGGAAACGATGCTTGAAACTCTGAAACACGAAGTCCCAAAATAATTAAACACTTAAACATGATTAACTTAATTTTAAAATGAGCATTAAGTGTATTAAATAAATTTTCTCATTTCATTATTCGAGAGTTTTTGATGACATTCTTTTTGAAATCCCAGTTTTGAATCTCTGATATGTGGCAGTCTCTATAATGAATTAATGGAGATATTGTTTGACATAAGGTGCGTATCTCTAGGCGTATCATCCCCATTAAAGCATTTTTTTTTTCCACCTGTATCGGTACGCTAAATTTAAGACAAGTTAAAGGGAAATAAAGGTATGTTATTTTGAATTTCATTCTTACTTTCAAACTAGGAGCGAGTTACACTCATAATAACTCACGCCTTTCTTCTCTGCAATGGGTTTTCATTTTAGCACAACATCATGGCACCCAGAAAATTGCCTAAGAAGAGTGAGGAGGCAGGTGAATGCTCGAATCCGGATGGAGATGTTATATCCGACACTACGCCACATGCTATGGATTCAGTCAAATCTTGGAGGCATATTTTTGAAACCTTAGATTATGAGATTAGGAATTGCCCCGAAGATTTCAAAGATGAAAGGAATGAAAATAAACTCAGATACATAGTAGAGTTTGAGCTTCACAAAATAGCCACACGGTCGAGACTCATGCCATATAATGACATGGTATGCTGGGATTTAGAGAAAACCGACATTCAGACAGGGAGAATTCTAAACAGCCAAGGGGTCATCATCGGCTCGTTCAGACCTGAGCACATCCAAGTAATGTACAAACTTCCCCCACTTCTAAATGCATTTATAATGCCAAATTCATAGCGGAATTTCAAAGAAAGGAGTGTACATAATTCGATCAAACATATCCAAATATAATCAAAGACTGGTGGGGAATTCCAACAAGATTTAGAGCCGGTACCCATGGCATTTATGCCACAGCTTCGTTGAATGAGTACATGGTGTATATAGATCTGATGCTATGTAGACTCTTTAGGAGGAAAATCCCTACCCATTTCCCTGCAGATTGGGTACCACTTCTACACAAAGTAGCTGGGGGTTTCAGTTTCAACTAGGGTAAAATTTTATCAGACAATCTAGCTAATGAGGTTACAGAGTACCAAACAACAAAATTGAAAGGCTGACCTACATCTTTTTACATGTATGCCTATATTATGGATGTTGTTTGTTACATGACTCCATTCCCTTTGATGAATTGGAGCTGGAACCCAACCTGTGCAAAGCCCATTCATGTTTATCACTCTAAACTATGGGAGGAGAATGTTAAAGATTTATTTTATGAAATCTGTCACTATGTAGTGATACCTTTTCACCAAATCTTGTATGGTTATGCACCCCCTCGTATTTAAGAGAAAATCATGGGAAATATCAGGGCGATTGCAGATTGGTTTATTGAAGAGGGTTTCTCCTATGTCAATGTTTTCAACTTCTCGATCCCTCCTCACGCACTTTTGAAGTTCCTTCTCGACATGCTAATGTGCAGGGAGCTGGCCTGCCAAATAGTAACTGGTGGCATTGACATAGAATTGAAAGTAGCTCAGAAGAATTTCTAGCCAATATTTCTTGTACAGATTGGGAAGTATTCATTGCTTAACTTGGGTGATTCCAAGGTAGAAGCTACAACACTAGATGACATCAAATTGGTGGATCTTGAACTCAGAAAACATGATCCTTATCAAATTGTAGGAAATCATCTTACTCAGTGCAAGATGAAAATGTATGAACATGAAGTTTCTCCCTGCGATGACATGTTCAAGGGAGCTAGAACCTATGAATAAATATTATATAGAGTTCAGGCATTACCACCCGACCTACAGACCAACTTTCTGACTTTCCAGACACAGGTGAAGTAGTTTGCCGAAGATACTGCAGGGAGAATCAACGACTCCTCCTCCAGCTCAGGGGAGTAATCCCCCAGGTTTCAGATCAAAGGCTCGTGATAAAGGGACTGCAAAAGAAAATCCAGAGAAGACTAAAGCATCTTCACAGAAAGAAGAAGCTTCACAATCAAAGAATCCAGGGTCTGAAACAAGTTCCAAATCCAAGACCCCTTTGAAGTCAAGTCAAATGATTCCACCTTCATCATCATCTATTCCTGCTGATATCCCTAAAAAATAGGAGAAACTAAAACTTCAGAATTGGGAAGCCCTATCCCATCATTAACTCCTTTACAGTCAACCTTTGGGACTCCCCATTTGGAAGTCATATATGCAAGAGGACTTACTCCTATCTCTAGAGAAGAGATACCTTCATCCAACTACTTTTTCAGCAAGAAGAGGAAGGTTGTAGTAAAATAGGAAATCCATCTGAGAGAAGGTACAATGGTGAAAAAACACAGAGTGCTCGTAAATGGGAAAAACCTAGAAGAGGAAGATTTCACCACAGAGGTAGCGGGCTCTATGGGAGATTTCGCAACGATACATTTATTCTCAGTTGATTCTTTGAAAACAAGGCTGAAACAGAAAAATCAAATGATAGATCAATTGTAGAATGAATAAGGCACTCATAAAATAATATTCGAGAGGAGGTAAATCAAAGAGTTTACAACACCAGGACTGCTGACGAGCAGGAGATGCAATTGTTGAAGACTAGTTTAGAGGAATCAAACAAGCAGATGAAAATGATTCAAGTATAGTTTATTCGACAGGAAGAGTTAGTGAGACAACTACAGGTTGAGTTGAAGTCTATTGAAGGACAAGTTGAGAATGTAACAACATTTCAAGCCCAAGTACTAGAGGTACATGAGAAACTAGAAGCAGAACAACAGGACATGCTTTCTAAAATAGAAATCATTAAAAACTACTTCCTAAAAATAAGCCACTCACTAGATAATATTGTTTTGAGGGAAAAAGAGGCTACAACAGCTCACACTACTTTTTAAAAGGTAGTATTGTTTTCATCTAGAGAGGAAGTACCCGCCACCCCAAAGCTGACTATAGAAGAGAAGATCAGGGGAGACATCATATTAAAAACATGGGAGGCCAATATTACCAAAAGAAGGAAAATGGCAAGAGACATTAAGAAAGAATGTGAAGAAGTGTTTGATCAGCTAGATACAAAAACACTGGGCATTGGTAAAGGTGATTGTCCTAGACTATTAGGACAGATCAATGTTGTAAGGCATCAACTACATATCGAGGAGAGTTGGAATGAAGCCCAGCGCGAGATTTAACAATTGAAACATCTTGACAACACCCAAATAGATAAGTGGCTAATAAATCTGAATCTGTAGTTGCGATCAATAAAGTTTGAAAAGGGAAATATTGAAGACAATTTGCCCCAAATTTAGAGGAAGCTGTATATGTGTGAAGCAAAGGATATGACAGAACCTTCCAATATTTCAGTGCAATTTCTAGACAGGTGCGTCGAGTGTTATGGACCAGGCGAAGGAAGCGCTTCAAAGAAATGATGAAGTAACGCATGTGTGCTCATTTTTGTCCAACTGTTAGAAAATTAAAAGTAACCAAGTAAATGGTTCAAATTTGTATTCTGTAACCGTAGCATTGAGGAGATTAGGAAAATACCAACCATCTAGGTTTGATGGTTTTCTTTGTATAAATACAATTTTGAAAGAGATTAGAAGGGATTTCTTCCTAGGACGATTACAGTAGAGAAATTTTTCATTTTCCAGAATTAATACAAATGCAAATCGAAGACTTCGTATCTCGTCAAGTTTGAGTTATGTGTTCCTCTGTTATTTCATATTTAACATCATTTATTACATATATTTGATGAATTCTTAGCTGCAATTTAGTACAACCTCTACTATGGTGATCGATTATTTTAGTCATCTAATCGCTTACAATTTTTCCTCTGTATCGGCTATCAGCAGGTACAAGACCTATGAATTACTTAGATTTCTATATCTTATGCTTCATTAAAGTTTCTCTTATCCATTTTCTTCTTCTGTCACAAAGTGAGATTCTTCCTTGGTTGATGCCTGACCTTGTTCCACAGCTTTATGTTTTCTTTCATTTCATGCATGGTTTTCATTTTAACTCAGATACAAAAAATGACCTTTGATTTTGTTATACTATTAATTAAAAAAATTGGGAATCTTTCTTAGATAATCTAAAGGGAAACAACAAGTATTTAAAACTCTTTTCCCTCCTTGACTTTACCTATTACGAGACAACCCAATATCGAATCCAGTCTTTCAGACTAGACCTGTATTGATTTAACTCTTCTTAACACCATCTTAAAAAATGCTACCACTCGGGTTGAACTTGAACATTCATGGGAAGCCATTGAGCAGGACATTAGTGTCCAGGAACAATTGGAAGCTAGACAAAGACAACTCAGAAATCAACCATAGCTCCTTTTTCCTTAAGAGTTGTCCTTGATTTCTTTATATCATAGACCCTCTTATTTTCAGATGCCTAGACTTTATACTTTCAAGCCTTACTTATAAACTTTGGAACAACATCTTTTTGGCGCCACTCTCGGGGATGGAGAAATGAAATTATTTTCCCTAGGAGTACGGCATTTGCAAGTTTCCTTCTTTGATAGTGAAAAAATAATGAACACATTATTAAAGGCTAAGTTTTATTATTCACTTGGAAACTCCACAATTGTAAATAAGCTGGCATCCGATTGAAGGAATGCCAGACAAAACCCAAATGATAAGAATACCTCGCCTGTTTTCGACCCTGAAAAAATACTGAAACCAAGAGGATTCCTTAAGCAAGCTATTGCGGTTTACCAACCTAAATCAACACAGTATAGGGCTAATATTTCACTTGAAACCATAAACCCTAAATTATTTCCACCCGAAACTAAGAATAAACCTCATTCGACTACCTGTGGAGAAAGAGAAGGTGAGACTTCTATGGTAAATTTTGTTTTGATTGATATCCCATCAGCTCCCGAACTAATTTTCCCAACCTCACAAAGTCTAGAAGAGTATACCATACACTCATATTCAACTCCTGTAGGTTCTCCTGTTTATATATCTTTCAAGTCAGAGGAACCGAGTCCCCGTGTATCGTTTCCTCATTTTTCAGTTTTTCTGTCTCCTGATAAACGGTTCTCGGAATCTTTTTTGCTTCATCCCGAAGAAAATAAAGGATCGATATACATATTTGAAAACCCTCTTTATAATGTACCGGTTTCTTCTCCTAAAATATCTATGGCAGCTGCCGAAGGGGGTGGTTAAGGTCCACCTGCACCCCCACCCCCTAGGATTTTCGCTAAAGTAGCAGCCAGATACGCTCCTTTGGTCCTCCCAGTACCTCTTCATGATTTACTTGAAAACTACATGAAAAACCTACCTAAGTTTATAGGGGAGGGATACTTAACCACAACCGAACATATAAATTTCTTTGATCAATTCATAGATACTCTCGGTCTTGAGCATGAAGATGTATATTCACGGTTGTTTGTTCAAACTTTCAAAGGACAGGTGAGAACTTGGTTTCAAAGTTTTCCCACAGGTTTGATATTATCCTACGATGCATTAGAAAACTCTTTTCTCAAACAATGGGGTGAAAGGAAAGATCACTTATATTATTTAACTGAGTTTGGGGCTTTAAGGAAGAAAAATTCATAAACTGTTATTGAATATATCCAAAGATTTAATAAATTATATAACAAGATCCCAATCGAAGTTAAATCTTCCTAGCCTGCAGCAAA
Source organism: Picea sitchensis (assembly GCA_010110895.2). Taxonomy (NCBI): domain Eukaryota; kingdom Viridiplantae; phylum Streptophyta; class Pinopsida; order Pinales; family Pinaceae; genus Picea; species Picea sitchensis. Next base: position 36,540 of record SNQJ01S0019074.1, read on the forward strand.
GGTAACTTTTGCAGGAGCGTTCGAACTTGATTTCGCACTATTATTGAGAGAGAGGAGAACAACTGATCTTACCCAAATGCAAGACGATGCTATAGAGATTGAGTCAAATATGATGGCTTCTAGTAAATTAAAAGCAAAAGTAGAAACGAGAAATAGAGAGACCAAGCGCTTTAGGGAACAAGTGGGACCCTTAGGATCTAGGAGATCTTCAAATGATAAAATGGATGATATTGTTATCAGAAAAATCGGTAGGTGCGGACACTAACTGATCTCCCTAGATCCACCTAGATCTAGAGCAAAACACACCAGAACATGACATTTTCCTTAAGTTTTAGATATTGAATTTACTAACTAAAGAGGGATGGGTGACATACCATTTAAACATTTCTTCCTCTCGCCATCACCAAACTAGCTCCATTCCAATGCTCATACAATGATGAACCTGCAAAAGAACACAACTAACCAAAGTGATAGCAATAACATAAACTCAATATAAACCTATGTATGTGATCAAGGAATTATACCATAAAACACAACAAGCTTTATAGGAAAGAATCATATTACTGTATCATATTAAATGTGAAAGAGAGATTACAACCATGGCCTTGATGTCATAATGTCCCTTCCAACTGTCCTTCGTTCCCCACACACTTCCACTCCAATAATTCTAAAAGCATAGATTTGATAATATTCACAATCTATCTTGACAAAGGCAAATCTCAAAGCCACTCTAACCAAGCTAATAATTCCAAGCCAAATCCAACTTAGCCCTTCTCCATGACAACTCCTCTCCTTTTATAAGTTGAAGAGGATAAGGTGAGGAGGTTAGGATGATTCCACTAAATCATGAAAGTGAGTAAGATCCAAACCATTCGGATACCACCTCACCATGGAAGTTTCTCCTTCTAGAATATTCGAGAAAACACTCATTTTTCCCACGTATAAACATTCTCGCACCCTGCCTATAGATCAGACTGTGAACCCCTCGCAACCTAGCTATGATGCAACCTGCGAGAATCAAGCATTCTCGCATCCTAGCTATAATGCAACCTGTGAACTTCCTTTTTATAGGGTTTTTACAAAGGAAAATGCAACTTCTTTTCTCAAGAAAAGTTCTTCTCCCTTCTCTCTTTAGAACTCAGGCCATTGACCCCTTTGAAGGAAATAGATAGGTTTACATCATTAACAGTCATAGGGATGATGAAAATAATGTGTAATAGATATGGCCAGGATAATAAAAGAGCTATCAAATAAAATTTCAAGGATGGAGCTAGATCAATCTAAAGCAAATAAATTCGTTAAGAGAGAATTCAGGAGGAACCCCAATCCCCAAATACAACAAAGACAAATTAAAAATGAATACCAAAAGGTTCAAAATCCTTTAAAAAACAAAAAATTTATAGGAGGTAATGACATACAAGAATTTAGTCCCTGAGGTGTAGGGCAATCGGTGACGGAGTGTGTTGTTAAGCCACTCCGTGTTGTTAAAGTGACCGATTCGAAACTTGCGGGGACAAAAAAATCCAACCATGTTAAGGGTTGGTGTGGCTCAGGCTGGGTGCAATCCCCGGGTGATTTTGATGGATTAGATGCCCCTAAGTCATGGTTTCTCAAGCCACAGGTTAATCGTGTAGCCAACAGGTCCCGCATATATTAACAAACAAAAAAAATGACATACAAGAATTTAAGGATTTAGAAGAAGATATTAATAATCTCGGTGATGATTTTTATCAACCTCATTTAACTAGACAAGATTATGAGAGGTCTTTAAAAATAGAACATCAGTCTAATGAGGATAGCAATACAAATAATACAGAGGATCCTTCTTGCCAGGGAATCGTCAATACTATAATGGTTGAGATACAAAACAAGTATAATCTAAGGTCTAAAACTAATAACATGACAACTATCCAACCAAAGAAAATCCTGTCGAGAGGCGAATTATATGAACCAACTCCAAAATAAACTAAAACACACAACACAAGGATAAAAGGAGTTGACCCACAAGGTGAAAAAACTAAGACAGTCGAAACACAGACCGCAGGGAAAAAAACAACTGAAAACAAAGCAATGCAAACAAATAAACAAGAAAAGAAGGAGACCAAAGTACCAATCAGAGAAACCGAAAAAACTATAGGAGGTTTCAGCCTAGAAAATGAGATTAACAAAACCAAAATATCTATACCTCTGGTTGAACTAGAAAAGAATCTTGTTTACCGAAAACAAATCACCAAAATGATAAATTTTTCAGATATGGGAAGTCAAGATGACATCATAAATTTGGAAGGTGATAAGCCTAATATAATTTTTGGTCTGCATTTTGAAGGGGCCAGAGATACCGTTGCTCCCTTCTACATTACACTAAATGTGCACGAACATCTTCTACATAACTGGATATTAGATTCTGGAGCCTCGCATAACGTGATGCCCAAGGATATTATGGATAGACTTGGCCTCAAAATTACCAGGCTGTATGGAGACTTGTATTCGTTTGATTCAAGGAAAGTTAAATGTGTGGGCATGATCAAAGACTTGGTAGTAAATATTCCACAGATCCTAGTAAAATGTGTTATGATGGATGTGGTTATTGTTGATATACCTACGAAGTATGGTATGTTATTATCCAGGTCTTGGGGTGCTAAGCTTGGAGGATCCATTCAGCTGGACATGACATACGCCACAATTCTCGTTTTTGGAGGACAATTCACCCAATTGTACCAAGAAACATGGCTGACATACATGGTAAGTGATCCACATAATCCTAGCAATTACTCTATTTATGTTGCTGATCAAGATCTTGGAAATTGTATTTTATCAATTGATCACGATATAGATGAATGTGCCAAAGATGTCATAGAAAAGAATAAAACAGAAAGGGTAAAAGAAAATGTATATAGTACTAGAACCTGGAAAATATATTTCGATGGTGCTTCATCATGTGAAGGAGCAGGAGCAGGAGTAATTTTCATAGAACCAAGAGATGTGTTTATCATTCCTTTCTCTTATAGATTACAGTGGGACATAGAGTACACAAACAATGTATGTGAGTATGAAACCTTGGTATTGGGATTAGAAGCTGCTAGGAAGTTGAACATAAAGAACTTGGAATTGTATGGAGATGAGTAATTAATCATAAAGCAAGTAAATCGACAGTACTAGGCCAAACAATCGAGATTGATATCTTATAGAAACTGCTCCTGGGATTTAATGGAAAGTTTTTTCTCATCAGTTAATGTTCATTACATCCCTCGTACTGAAAATATACAGCTTTAAAACTTAAGTATCACATAGAAATAAGGCACAAACCCTCCATACCGAACAATATTCAACACTGGTAAGTGTTCGAAGATGATGAACAGATCAGAAAATTCCTTGAAGTGGTGGAAGACTTTGCTGAAATGCACATCGACCAAGAAAACCAGAATGATCATACTTGGATTATGAAAGGAGAAGATCCTCAAGAGTTCCAAGATAAGATCGTAAATCATCGCATGTTATTACTAAAAAATAATCAAATCCATAAAGGTCTAATTCCCCTAGAAAGATTATTCGACCATAATGATACGCCATTGAAATCTACATTGCAGCCTCAGACAGAGGAAGTCAAAGATTGCGATATAGGCACTAAAGAGGAACCTATAATGGTAAAAATGTCAAAGTATCTTCCTCCTGAGATGAAAGGTAAGTATACAGACTTACTCGGGCGATATAAGGACATTTTTACATGGTTCTATGATGAGCTGAGAACCTATGAAACCATTGTGATCGAACACAAGATCCCTTTAAATCCTGGTGTTAAACCTTTCAGACATAATCTTAGGTAAATTAATCCTATATTATTGCACGTGTTCGAAAAGGAAGTAAAAAAACTCCTAGATGCCAAAATAATTGTACCACTCAGGTACTCTGAGTGGGTAGTCAACCTGGTCCCAGTCAGGAAGAAGAGCAAAGAAATATGTGTGGACTTTAGAAACTTAAATAAATCATCTCTTAAAAACAAATATCCGCTACCCAAAATGGACCATGTCTTAGAAAAATTAGTCGGAGAAAATAGAATGTCCATGATCGACAACTTTTTTGGTTACAATCAGATTGTTGTCAACGAAGACGATAAAGAAAAAACAACCTTCACCACCCCTTGGGGTACATTTATGTATGAAAAAATGCCATTTGGTTTAATGAATGTAGGTGCTACCTTCCAGCGGGCTATGGATATCACCTTCGTCGGTGAAAGAGATAAATTTATGGTTATTTATCTTGATGATCTAACCATTTTTTCTAAATCTAATGAAGATCATCTGATACACCTCAAGCAAACATTCGAGAAATGTCATAAATTTGGTTTGTCTCTAAATCCCAAGAAGTCACACTTTTCAATGCAAGAAGGTAAAATATTGGGCCATATTGTGTCTCGGGATGGAATTAAAATTGATCCTAAAAGGGTCGAATCTATAGACATTATAAATATTCCTAGAAATGTAAAAGAAATTCAGTCATTTTTAGGAAAAAAAAAACTTGAGAACATTTATCCCAAACTTCGTTGAAATCGTGAAATTGATTACAGATATGCTCAAGAAGAAAAGCGAAGTTAATTGGGTAGTCGAAGCTAAAGCATCATTTGCACATCAATAAAATTATAGGTGAAGCACCTGTACTTGCAAGTCCTAATTATATCAAGGAATTTTTTATCTTCTCATTTGCATCCGAACACACAATCACAACAGTACTTCTACAAAAGAACGAAGAAGGTTTCAAGCAATGAATAGAATTCTCCAGTAAAAGCCTCAGAGACGCAGAATTGAAATATGACATAATGGAAAAGAAGGCATACGCTATGGTGAAAGCACTAAAGGATTTCAAAACTTACGTGTTACACTCCAAGATAATTGCATATGTACCCACCAGTTCTGTTAAAGACATATTGGTTCAACCTAATAGCGACGAGAAGAGGGGTCGATGGCTTGCTAAGATTCAAGAATTTGATTTAAAAGTCAAACCGACAAAGCTCATAAAGGAACAAGGTTTGTCTAAGCTTCTAGCAAAATCAAATTTCAGAGTGCTCAGTATAAATAATCTGCAAGAGTATGAAGGATGTTTGGATATGGACAAACTCGACGACCAAATAGCCACAACTAGTATAGAAGAAAAGTTCAGAACTTTGGAGTGGTACAAAGATATTGTATCTTATTTGTTGACCTTGAAATGCCCAAGTGATATGGCTCCATCCAAAGCTAGAACATTGAAACTGCATGTGGTGAAGTACTATATTTTAGAGAGCCAATTGTATTGGAAATACCCTTTGGGTTTTCTACTGGTTTGTTTAGTAGAATCGGAGATTGAAAGGGTCATACATGAATTCCACAAAGGGGTGTGCGAAGGACATCATGAGTGGAGAGAAATGGATTATAAAATTATGAGAGTGGGATATAATTGGCCTAAATTATTCGCAGATGTAAATGCCAAAGTCAAATCCTATAATTCATGCCAATTATTTGTAGGCAAGTAGAAACTCCTGGTACTCCCTTTGGTCCCAGTTAAAACGGAAGCCCCCTTTCAGCAATGGGGGTTAGATTTTATAGGGGAAATCAATCCACACTCCACCACACAACATAGATGGATCCTGACCGCTATAGATTATTTCTCCAAATGGGTAGAAGCTATTCCTACTAGAAAATCCACAGATTCAGTGGTGATAGATTTCTTGGAAGAAAACATATTATCTAGATTTGGCTGTCCCCGAAAGATAGTTATAGATAATTCCTAGGGATTCAAATCTATGGCAATGGCCATCTTTTTCCAAAAGTACAATATTATATTGGGTCACTCCATGACATACTACCCCCAAGGAAATGGGCTAGCTGAATCATCAAATAAAATCTTAATTACCATAATTAAGAAGGTTTTGAATGAAAATAAAAAATCTTGGCATGTGCATTTGAAATACGCCTTGTGGGAAAATCGTATAGGCACCAAGAAATTGATTGGCACTTCTCCATTTCAAATGGTATACGGTACTGGTGTAGTGTTACCCATAAATCTGGCTCTAGCTGTGATGAAACTTTGACAAGATGAAAAAGAAGAACCAAACCATGTCACCAGAAGAATAAATCGATTGATTGAAGTCCAGCAGAATAGGGCTAAGGTGGACGAAAGGCTGCAGAAATATCAAGAAAACTTGAAAGAACTATTCAATCATAAGGCTAAAGATAGGGAATTCCTCCTTGGTGATTTGGTTTTGAAATGGGATTCTAGGATGGAAGACTTGACAAAACATGGCAAATTTGATCATATCTGGTATGGACCATTCAAAGTCACATCTTCCTATGGAAATAACTCATTTTTGCTAGAAAATTTGGACGTTAAACCCTCAACGCTCCTATCAAAGAGTGTTATCTGAAGCACTATATGAAATAAACAATTTCCAAAATTCCATTGTACATACCGGTTTGTGTTTTCTATTTTTATAGTTTTTGGTAAGTTTTACTTTCACCTCGAATAAAATAGTTTAGTGATCTCCCAGAAATATACATATGAAATATTCAACACATTGAATTCCGTAAATACTAAGGCCCTGACGCTTTCGTTTTGTCTCCTTGCAGGATCCTGGTCTATAGCCCAAACATCAAAAAGAATAAAACGGATGGTCATGTATCAGGAAATTGATTCGCTCGAAAAAGGTGATAAAAAATAATTTACTAAGATGAGAAAGGAGTGGTAAGACAAAGGTATGAATTTCCAAAATGTTTTGATTTCAAATAAATATCACCTAGGTGCAACAATAGTCTGATGAGTATGAACATATTTTCCCAAGGTATCATCAATAGAACAAAGTTTTCTATGGATCATAAAAGTTTCCCCTGGAAAAGATAAGAATGAGTAAAACTAACAGGATAAGTAAAGCGACCTTAAAGAAAAGGTGTCAGAAGTCAGAATTACACTACCATACTTATGTTTATCAAACCCATAGCCTTCTCTGTCATCCTGGCCCAATCCCTGGTTTTTCCCCTTGACTCGATATGCCCTCCTAGGGTTGCCATGGAGGAAGGAGAGGTTACACTTTAGCTCTGAAAGTTGACAAATGAATCTTTAAGAAAACAAAAAAGGGGCAAGTCCTCGCAACTCTTCGGAATACTATTGAAAAAAATTATGTATAGGATGATCCTAACTCGCTTAGTTATTTTTACAGGTTTTAATGATGAATCTTGCTCATAAGAAGACCCCTGGAAATTAAAAAAAAAAAAAAAAAACCCTTGAGTTTTCCTGCAGACTAAGATGTTTTGAAGGTTAAAGGGGAAGCTAATCCAGAGTAATCAAAGTGATTTGATAGGCCTCCATTGCAAAATTATACACGGATATCACCCCTAGTATACTTTATACTAATTGATTGCCCCCACTTCATGTATAAAAAGAAAATATAAGACAGATGGTGAAAGGAAATTCACAAATGATTGCCCCCATCTTGTCCAAAAAGAGATGATGAAAGGAAATTCATTAAATGATTGCCCGCATCTCAAAATTTCAATATGAATCTACAAACTGAAGTGGTGAAAGGAAATTAAATAAAGGGGATCAGATAACTTCACTGGGGTACTGAACATGTTCGTTGGCAGTGAAGTAATGTCTAAAATATCTGTAAGGCTGTTATACATGAATTATATCGTACACTGGTAACCAGTTTTCTTTTCGACCAGATCTACATCCCAAGTTCACGCGAGACTCCTTGATTTAAATCGAACTTACTTTGACTTGATGCAAGAAATATCATCAAAATCTGTTAAAATTCCTAAGGTGGTTTGGATTATTCTAAGCAGACCAGGAATCAATATCAGGAAAGAGGAAGCCAAGTGCCCTAAAATTGATATTAGAGATCAGTTGGGTTTTGAAAGATTTCAGAGATAAGGATGAAACCACCCTTTTTTTCTCTGTGTTCCCTCTCTAAACAAGTTTTAAGAAACAAACTAATGCCTCCATTTGCCCAATAAAGGCATGTGGTCTATTCTTCTTCTTTTCCCACAAGGAGATGAGATCCCTAGATGGAGCCTATGTTGAAACAAAGTTTATTTTTCTTCTCTAAATCCAAGCCTTCAATTTTCTATGGTTACGAAGCCGCCCTTAGTTCTAAAAAAGAGTCAAAAGGTCTTTCGGGATTTTTGGGTTTCGGGCTTCGGCTATTCACAAAGTATGTTTTTTAATGACAACCCCAGAGTATCGGTACTGAAGTCTCGAAAAAGTGATGGTTTAAAAGGAATTGAATGGATTTTAAAGTAATAATTAAAAATGTTAAAGGCTTTCTAAGCCTTTCACATGTTCTTTTTCGGCCATCTCAAACTTAAGCACTATTCAAATTGTCCCAACGCGCTTTTCACAAAGTATCTTTTAATCGTGATTAATTAAGGTTTAAAACATACTTAACAGATCGTTAAACAGTCACAATTTGGGAAATCAAAGAGTCAACCTTGAGTCTCCTTAAACCCTGATTCCCGAAGTCACGAAATTATTAAGAGATAAGGCTATGTTTATTAAGAACTAAGAAGGTTTAATGGTAATAGATCCCATCGCAATTTCGCAATTCGGGATTTCTTATGTTAAGGAGTTGTCAGAGTCCCGATACTCCAATACACGAAAAGTAAAGAATAACCCCAAATCACGATTAATTAAAGGGTTAAAACAAGTGGTTAGCACCTAAATAAATCCCATCGCGGTTTCACGATTCAGGATTTTCTTGTGTCATACCTCTTGAGGACATGATGCTCGAAACTCCGAAACATGAAGTTCCGAGAGAATTAAATGCTTAAACATAATTAACTTAATTTTAAAACAAGCATTAAGGGTATTAAATAACTTTTCACATTTCGCTATTCGGGAGTTTTCGATGACATTCCTTTCGAAATCCTAGTTTTGAATCACCAATATGTGGCAGTATCTATAATGGATTAATGGAGATATTTTTTTACATAAGGTGTGTATCTCCAGGCATATCATCACCATTAAATCATTTAATTTTTTTCGCCTGTATCGATACGCTAAATTTAAGACAAGTTAAAGGAAAATAAAGGTTTGTTATTTTGAATTTCATTCATACTTTGACTAGGAGCGAGTTACACTCAGAAGAACTCATACATTTCTTCTCTACAATAGGATTTCATTTTAGCACAACATCATGGCACCCAAAAAGGCACCTAAGAAGAGTGAGGAGGGAGGTGAAAGATCGAATCTGGATGGAGATGTTATATCCGACACTATGCCACATGCTGTGGATTTAGTCAAATCCTGGAGGCAAATTTTTGAAACCTTAGATTATGAGATTAGGAATTGCCTCGAAGATTTCAAAGATGAAAGGACTGAAAATAAACTCAGAGACATAACAGAGTCTAAGATTCACAAAATAGCCACATGGCTGAGACTCATGCCATATAATGACATGGTATGTTGGGCTTTAGAGAAAACCGACGTTCAGACAAGGATCATTCTAAACATCCAAGGGGTTGTCATCGACCCATTTAGACCCAAGCACATCTAAGTAATGTACAAATTGCCCCCTACTTCTAAATACATTTATAATGCTGAATTCATAGTGGAGTTTCAAAGAAATGAGTGTACAAAATTCGATCAAACATATCCAAATATAATCAAAGATTGGTGGGGAATTCCATCAAGATTTAGAGTTGATACCCATGGAATGTATGCCACATATTCATTGAATGACTACATGGTGTATATAGCTCTGATGCTATGTAGACTCTGCGAGAGAAAAATCCCTACCCATTTCCCTACAGAGTGGGTACCACTTCTACACGAAGTAGCCAAGGGTTTTAGTTTCAACTGGGGTAAAATTTTATCAGACAATCTAGCTAATGAGGTTGTAGAGTACCAAAAAACAAAATTGAAAGGCTGACCTACGTCGTTTTACATGTCTGTCTATATTATGGATTTTGTCTGTTACATGACTCCATTCCCTTTGATGAATTGGAGCTGGAACCTAGCTTGCGCGGAGCCCATTCATGTTTATCACTCTAAACTATGGGAGGAGAATGTTAAAGATTTCTTTTACGAAATCTGTCACTACATAGTGATACCTTTGCACCAAATCTTGTATGGTTATGCACCCCCTCGTATTTAAGAGAAAATCGTGGGAAATATCAGGGCGATTGCATATTGGTTTATTGAAGAGGGTTTCTCCTATGTCAGGGTTTTCGAGTG
>SNQJ01S0019074.1:50573-60606 GCA_010110895.2 Picea sitchensis
TATATATATATATATATATATATATATATATATATATATAGTCAACATGGCACAATGTTGTATTGAGTGAGGAAGACATCACCACCACTTATGAAGTAATGGTATTCTTGGATTATTAACATTGTTAAAATATTAAATAATGTTTGAGTCGTAGTTACTTTATTATTATTATTTTTGTGAAAAATTTTCAATTGTGTGTTTTGATTATGGAGTTTAATCTTAAAGGGATTAAGAAAGTCGAATCTGTGATGTTTCACATTTGGTTTATGATTATTTGAGCTAACCTTTGGGGCGAAAGTTATTTTATTTATTTATTTTTATTTGAAAGGTGATAAAAACCTATTATAATTCATTTGTCAATTGACAATGAGGACAAACATTATTGACTATTATTTATGAATGCAGGTTGGCTCTTCACCGTTTTTTATGGAAATCCATGCCACTTGAAATGATCTATTGGTGGTCCATAAGGGGGAAGATTTTCACTCTTGATAGATGCCTACGGGTTTGGGGTCATTAACCTATTTACTTACATTCAAGGGAGATGAACTCTTAGGCAATCAAAAGCACTTGTAGGTCTTACTCTAGGATTAAAGTTAGAGCTAAGTTTAACTTTAAGTTTGAGTTAAAGTTATAGTTGAATGGGTGATATTTTTAGAAATTTTAGTTATAAGTGATGTACATTTTAAATGTGCTAAATGATAATAAGAAATTTCTTTGTTGAAGAGGATGAAGGCTTTAGTCTCATTTAAAGAAGACACAAAATCCTCTAGGTCTAGCAGGGTTGACTTCATCACTTTTGCTCACGCATGGCTCCAATACCAAGACCTATAGTACATATTAGGGGGGCTATCGAAGGAAAGGACATGAATTGACAATTACTATGCTATCAGATCTTAAGCATCAACAAAAGAAAAGGAGAATCAAGACCCTCCAATAAGAGCTAGTACTTCCCAATTGTAGTGATAATTATCTTGTATTTATGTTAAAATGCCATCGTTCTTTTACATGGTGCTTATCTTTTCCTAGTCCTAGTGCTCATCTTATCCTAGTGCTTATCTTATCAAATGTTAATACCTAGTATTGATACCGATGGACCTAGATAAATCGATGCTTAATCCCTTATCTTTTCTTATGTAGGCACAAGATTTGGAGGGAGTTTAGTTGGATAATTATTCAAGTGAACTTAAACTCCCTATATTGTATGAAAGAATCAATAACACACTAGCTAGGACCAATACCAAATCCATAGGAACTATAATTACACCAGAGTAACTAGAAAGGAAAAACAGTTCTAGGTGAAACATTAGAAGTCACCTCCAAATTTCATTGGAGATAAGCCTAGTACCCATCAGTTTGTATGTCACGATGAATAATTTTGAAGTGGTCGAATGGGCACAGACCCAAGATAATATTGTTTTAACTCATAAATCTGGACCAGTGTGCACATGTAGGTGAGGTCTCGATTCAACTTTTGTCAGTAAGTTGTACTAAGGGTGAGTAGAAGGAAGAACTTGAGGAGAAAATGTAAAGGTCTGCTATGGACATCATGTCTTCCAACAACCTAAGGAGGAAAAGGTTCAAATACAAGATCCTCTTGGATTCAAAACTTCAGGAAACTGTAGAACATTAATGACAGTACTACAATCAAACATACATTAAAATACATTTGAAAACAATCCATGTGAATCCTTCAATCATGGACACTTCAATATCAGAGGCAAGTAAGATGAAAAGAAGTTGACATTCATTAAACAAGAAGTCTCAGATCACAATACATAACAAAGAACCAGAAACTTCATCAAAAGTTCACAATGCGGGAGCCTAACTCAACCATCAACGATAACAAAATAAAAAAAATGCCTACATATACTTAGAACTAGGTCCGATTTCCCGATGCACGATTATGTCATGCATTTAAGGCTTTGCATTAGTGAGCTTCCCTATCAGGCTGTGCATGCATATGTTAGTCTGGTTGCCCATGCAGTCTTCTGTCAGACATGATCTCTGGTCAGACTAGAAAAAAATCCTACTTCCGTGATCTGGCCTTCTATTTATGGAAGGAGACAATGTCTCAACCACCTTCCTTGTTTTTATTACCTGTCTTCATAGGGATCCGGATGACCCAAGTCAACTCGGCATCTGGAAAACATGTTGGTCACACTCTGAAACTGTGCCATTGGGATCCCCGCTGGATGTTGACTGGGAATATAGTAGACAGTCGTGGATGATGATGATGAGGAGCTAGCGAGGTGATTGGTTCAGGCACAACAGGCTACAACAAATTCTCGACGGCCAGGTGGAAGGATGCAATGGTGAAGAGATGACTGTGATGGAGATGATGTGGCACAGAAAGGTGACATGGCAGAAAAAGAGAGGCTACAGTTGTAGGTGCAGTGGGGATAACAACAACACAAGTGGAGGCAACATGGGAGACAGGTGCCAAGGAGTGAGAGGAGGAGGTGGAAAGGCAGATGTGATAGGCAGGGAAATGGGTAAGTGGAGGACAGGTGTTGGTAGGAGAGTAGGGAGGTAATCAGACCCCCCCTCGTTAAAGGCAGAAGATAGGGGGGGTCTGATATGGACAGTGTGCCGTAGATCTAAGTGCGCAGATATTGGATGCCCAGATCTACATGCCCCTTATCACAACACGCCCATGCACTAAACTTAGGATAAAAAGGAAAAAGTGGGTTTTTTATGTCCCCTTTTCATGCATTTTGACCAAAGTGCCATTTCCTAAGGGAAAAACACCCCTTTAGCAATAATATGTGCTAACATTAGGCTCGATGGGGGATAGAGCCCTCTCTACGAGGCTCTAAGAATTTCAAAAGATTTAGTGCCTTAGTTGGGTTGTGGATTCAGCTACTTAAAACAAAGGAAAATTATATTTACAATGGCATGAAGGAGCCACTCATGGCTCAAACAAAAAACTTTTTCAAAAAAGGCATATTAACAGGGCCACCAAAAACTTCATCACCCTCCAAATTATGCAACATGTAAGTGTTATTTGGAAATTTCTTAGAGATCTTGAAGGGTCTGATCCAAAGGGCTTCAAATTTACCATGCTTTCCCTTGTCATGTTTAGGTGCATCCCATTTGAATACCAGATCTCCCAGCTGGAAATCCTCTTTTCTTACCTTCTTGTCAAAAGCTTGCTTGATCTTTTGTTGATGTTCATGTGCTTTGTCGACTATCTGCTCTCTATTCTGTTGCACCTCCACCAATTGTTGCATTCTTCTGATCATATCATTAGGCTCCCCTTGGTAGTCTTGGAATAATTTTTCCACTGGCAAGGCGAGCTGAGAAGGAAAGATAGCCTCAACTCCATATACAAGATGAAAAGGAGAGATGCCAATAGATCTCTTTGTTGTCACGCTGTCATCCCACAGAGAAAACTTGAGCTTCGAATCCCATGCTTTCTTATTGTCCTCCAATAATATTTTGATGATATTTATAAGGCTCTTGTTTGAGGACTCTGGCAGTCCATTCCCTTGGGGGTAGTAGGGGGTAGAGTGAATCAATACAATTCTGAACTGCTCACAAAACTTGATCAATGGTTTAACCTTGAAATATGCAACATTATCAGTGATGATTCTATTTGGACAACTAAATCTTACCATAACGTCTTCAAGAAAACCAATGATTACCTTGTGAGAAGGACTCATTATGGGGATAGCTTCTATACACTTGGTAAAGTAATCAGCGATAGTCAAGATCCACCTGTGTTGACCACTCGAAGAAGGATGAATTTCCCTAATAAAATCTAGGCCCCATTGCTGAAAGGGTCCTGAAGCTACCACAGGCTTCAATGGAAAAGACTTGAGTTGTTGCTTCCCAGTGAATTTCTTACATTTAACACAAGCACTAATCCTTGCACAAACATCAATGAATAGAGTAGGCCAGAAATATCCGACCCTGAGAATCTTATATGCTATGGTCCTCCAGAAGTGATGTCCCCCACATAGACTGTCATGAAAGTCAAACATAATATTTTGGGCCTCTTGTGGGTCTAAACATCTCAACAACACTCCTAGAGGATATTTCTAATATAAAACTTGATCAATGAGGAAATACTTAATTGATTTGAGCTTTAAATCTCTTATCTTTATTTTTCCATGCCATCAGGAGGCTGCAACTTCTGTAGAAAGAAAATGATGTCCATGTACCAAGAACATCCTGCTAATGGAGGTTTGACTTGAGAACTTGTATCAGACAACTCAAACTGTTGATTTTCTAAGAACGTTTTGATGAAATTCACCCCCAAGGCTTTGCAATTAGATTCAGCTAGCAGCCTGGATAAACATTGATCCTTAACCAATTTGGTGGGCCTTATTTTCAAATCAAATTCAAGGATTTTGTCAATCCACTTGCTCCTTCTTTCGTCTATGTTAGGCTGAACGAGAATTTCCTTCACAGAAGCTGAAGGAACATATGCAATAACTTTTGAATTCAGGACATAGATTCTAAAATCCTTGAGGGATTTCACTAAAGCATAGGAATGTTTCTCCATGATGTAATATTTTATCTTTGCGTCCCTCAGTGCTCTGTTGAAAAAGGAAATAGGCTGCTTCAACCCTTCAACATTCTTCTACAATAAAACAGCTACTACTATATCAAAATAAGCAAAGGAAAAAATCAGAAAATCTTTGGAGTAATAAGGACTGATAAGTACAGGTGTATCAGTCAAGGCCATCTTGATTTGGTTGAAAGAATTTTTGGATTCAGCAGTCCATTTCACTTCATTCCCCTTCCCGAGCATGGATGTAATATACTTTGCCAATTCAACAAAATTTGAAACAAACCTTCTCAGAAAATTAATTTTTCCCAGGAAAGATTGAACTTCCTTCTTGGATCTGGGAAGTGGCAGGGTTCGGATAGATTCTACCTTGCTTGAATCAATTCTGACCCCCTTAGCTAATACTATGTGTCCCAACAATTTTCTCTCTTGCATGGCGAATAGATACTTTTTGGGATTTAGGGAGAGACCAAACTTTCTACATTTTAAGAAGACATTTCTTAGATGCTGACAATGTTCTTTATCAGACCTCGAAAAAATCGTAATGGAATCCAGATAGATGACTACAAATTTATCCTTTTCTCCAATGAAGGCGATGTCCATAACTCACTGAAAGGTAGCCCCTGTGTTCATCAATCCAAAGGGCATTTTAGCATACATGAATGTACCCCAAGGAGTGGTGAAGGTTGTCTTTTCTTTGTCTTCAGGAAGGACATAAATCTGATTATAGCCATAAAATCCATCAATCATGGACATCCTGGATGCACCTTTCACCCTCTGCAATATGTGTTCCATTTTCGGCAATGGGTAATTATCTTTCTTGGAGATTATGTTCAGGTTCTTGAAATCGACACACAGTCTGATTTGTTCATTCATTTTTCTTACTGGGACCAGGTTGGCCACCCATTCATAATACCTCAAAGGAATGATAATCTGGGCATCCAACAACTTATTTACCTCCCTTTCCATAATAGGCAGTAGCATGGGGTTTATTTGTCTCAATTTCTATCTAAATGGTTTGACCTTTTCCTTCAATGGGATCTTATGCTCAATGACATTTGTGTCGTATGTTCTGAGATCTTCATATGTCCAGGAGAACACATCATTAAACTCTTTCATCATCTTGGCATACTCGGCCCTTTGTTCCTTTGATAGGCTGCTTGACATCTTGACAAATTTTGGATCCTTCTTTGTACCAATATTGCACTCAGTTACATCAACATCCTCATTCGAAACTTTACCCTTTACTGCCACATCATTCCTATCAAATATTCTTTCCAAAGGAACTAGTCCCTTTGGGATATTATTGTTGGGCAAATGGACAATATGATGATTAGGAATTTTGTTCAGAAAAACATCAGCATGAGGATTTATTTCAAAATTAGGATCTTGATCAATTTGTAATGCATAAAACAAATCAAATTCTCCAGGAATTTTTTGATCTCAAGATTATCCTCAAACACTTTCCAATGCTTGAAATTGTAAAGTATAAAGGTTCTATATTTCACTTCTACATCATACATGAGTTTAGGTGGTAGAGGGACTCTGAAATTACTTGTCGAAACAGCCAGAGAATCGTACATGGCATTCTCTTCTCTTGGAACAAATGAAATGTTGAAAGCTAAGAAAAAACTGTCAATTAAATCCCATACTTTATTTCTCTAATTTCTAAGCCGAGGGTGCTTAGTGTGATAAATATTTTTGATCTGATGGACAATTAACTCAACATCCCCAAACATTGATATCTCTTCAATTCCCATGCCCTTTGTAGCCCCCAAACCCAAAACAAGAGCTTTATATTCTGCCACATTATTGGTAGTTTCAAATTCTAATTTGTAGGACAGATATATAATTTATTGAATAGGTCAAACAAAGAACACTCTGGTACCAAAACCTTCTCTAGAAGAGGCTCCATCAAAGAACATTTTCCAAACAGAGGTAATTGGGGGAGAATATTCATAGAAAGTAAGGGATTTATTTCTGATTTCAAGAGGGGGTTCAGGGGCATCAATGAGCTGCAATAAGATGGAACCCAAATCAGTATCAAGTGAAAAAATAGGATGGTTGGTGGGGTCTATTTCATCACTAATAATGCAGGCCAACTGAGCATATCTATACAGTCTTCTATGCTCCCCCCCAAACACAGGAATGGTAGCATATGTGAGGTCCATCTACAATGTTACCTCAAGTCTTTTTATCCAATATCTTGACAAGATCATGCCAAACTTGGGGGGAACATCAACTACTATGGTATCCATGACCACACTTTTTATGGGCAACTGAAACAAGGTCACAACCAGATCTTTGATGACTCCAAGTCACTGCACTTTCCTTGAATCAAAATAATACAAATCATGATGAGTCTTTGTGATTTCTAATCCAAGTTCATCCATGACAGTTTTGGGCAAGATATTATAAGATGCCCCTGAATCCATCAAAAAATTATGCAACACCTTGTCATGTATGTTCAGAGATGTATAGAAGGGAGGGGATGAATCATCTCTATCTTCTATAAAAGGACCTAAGATGACTACTGGATTTTTGTCTTGAAGGTTTACTGAGTCTGTGGAATGACATGATGGTTCAGACTGCAACATTTTAGAGAGGGACCTTTTAAAATCTTCGTGCTTGACTAGCTCTGAAAGAGGTACAGGGATCCTAATCTTTTGAATTTCACACTCAAAGTTAAAATAGGAGGGTGGCTTCATATTTTCTCTCACTTCTAGGATAGGACCTTTGGTTATTGGTGAGGGGTTCTGTGTTTTATTTTCCTTGTTGTTGTTTCTTGCAGCTTTAGCAAGATTCTCTTCTCTGGAAGGTTGATCAGGAATGTCAAACTTCCCTTCTTTCTTCTTAGACTCGAGGTTATATTTATTGGGACTACTATTGGACTTCTCCCATTTACTCATCTGATTTATTTGGCTGTCCGTGAGGGACTCGTCATATGCATATTGGGTTAAATGGGGAAATGGGTAGGTGTCTCCAAGACAATGGATTTCAAAATCAAGTCATTCTTCCTCTCCTTCTTCATCAGCAACGAGGTTATTTTGGAGAGGGGTTTGGATTTTATGATCATCCCTATCTTTGTTTCGAGGCTCTCTTGGAAGTATATGAGGGGCATTACTTGGTCTTATAAAGTTACCTCTATTATTAGCACTTTGGGCACTCTTATAACCTTGCATCCCTTCGAATTTAATCTTCTCCATCTCTGCAGAAAGTGATTTTACCAGCTTGGTCAATTCATCTACTTGAGGATAGGATGTAGAGGAACTGGACGATGAAGTTTCATATCTCCCCCTTCCTCTGTCTCTATCAACTTTATTCCTAAGTCTATCAACTGCCAATACATTGGACTCTACTTCCAGGGTTGCATCTTGCATATGAGCCAAGGAAGTAGCTCTTCTCTCTCTCAACAAGAGGCATAAATCAGGGTCAAAATAACTAGCATAAGTAATTTTGGGAGAGGATTTTGTAGGCTCTATCTCAACAGGAATCTTGCTATACATTTTGTTGAATCTTTTGGAGAAATCAAAGACAGACTCTCCCTCTTTTCTCTTGAGGGGCCTGAACTCTGTGATATAATACATAATGTCTTTTTTATCCCCCCATTGTCTCAATAAAACATCATCTAAAGCCTCAATTCCAGCTATGTCTCCAGGGGTCAACCCCATAAACCATTTCCTAGCCTCACCGTCAAGTCTCTAGACAAAGACTCTCATCCACACATCCTCATTTTCAATATTTAGATTGTATGTATAATTGTAGAAGGAAACAAGGTGTTCTTCAGCAGTTATGTCTTCTTCTCCTGTGAATTTGGGCATGTATTTTTGGTAATCTCTAGCAAGGAGAGCATTCATTGGCTAAGGTAAGATTAGAGGGTCATATCTTGCAACCACTATGGAATCCATTATGTTCCTAGGGGGATTATCACCTGCCATAAGGATGATAGCTGGAGGAGAACCAAGAGGAAATGTAGCTTGAACAAGGGAGGTTGGAACTGAGCCTTTGGGAGGAAAGGGAAACAATAGGGGATTTGAGGAAAATGCTACAGGGCTTGAGGGAACAGAGGTTTCCCTCTCTATAAAAGAAACAACTTTAACAAGAGGAGGAGTGGTGAAGCTTGGAGTGGGAAAATATTCATGGGTTCTGGGTTCAGACTAGGGTACAACTCCTGAGGGAATAGGAGTGTCAAATCCTTCCACACCAAAACTGGGAGAGAGGAAACCAATAGGAAAAATCCAAAAATTTAAACTTCTAGAAGCTCCAACAGATGGTGTAATAGGAAAATGAGAAACAACTATTGGATTTGTCAAAGGAGGATTATGAAAATTACCAGAATCACCAAGTATAGCAGTTGAAGTTCCTTCCTGGAGGATATTTCATCTTCTGATAATTTTCTCTAGGTTAGCTTTAGGTGTTTCTAGAGGCAGCTATGGAGTAGACTTCGTGTGTCTGCCTCTAGAAGTCACATCTGAAACATTGAAGTCACATCAATGGAGTCGCCAGGTGCAGGTTGCAATCTTCAATGGTTTCAATGTCTCATGCACCTTCAGAATCATAAGCTCGTTGTCGTTCTATCCCAGGGAAAATATTCAATTCATCCTCAGTAGCGGCACCATAAATGTTAGCACTAGAAGTCACCTCCAGATTGCATTGGAGGTAAGCCTAGTACCCATCATTTTGTATGTCATGATGAATAAGTTTGAAGTGGTTGAATGGGCGCAAACCCAAGATAATATTGTTTTAACTCAAAAAACTGGACCAATGTGCACATGTAGGTGAGGTCTCAATTCAACTTTTGTCAGTAAGTTGTAGTAAGGGTGAGTAGAAGGAATAACTTGAGGAGAAAATGTAAAGGTTTGCTATGGACATTAGGTCTTCTAGCAGCCTAAGGAGGAAATATCAGAAAACTACATAAAAGAAATATTAGAAAACTACATAAATAAAATTTTCATACCCAGAAGGGTCGAAACTTGGGAGATATAACAGAAGAAATATTGTCTAGCAGAACCACCTCAAAATCAAGGTTCAAAAGTGATAATTGGCCAACATGCCACCCAAAAAGGGAACTTATACACCAAATAAGCCTCCAGACAATCCTACTTGGATTCTTGATGAAGATGAAGAAATGCGTAGGGACATAAATTATTTACAAAAGAAGATAGTAACAAAAAATGAACTACAAGAGATGGAAGCTAAGTTGGAGGCAATAAATACTAAGATAAATGGTTTAAAAGAGGAGATCATGAAAGTATTGAAAAATTTCGTAACAGAGAAGACACCTGAAAGTGAAAATGCATCCCATGAAATTCATGATGAGGACACAAGGAAGGTGAATAAAGAATGGAGAAACTCCAACTTTGGGTTGAAGATGAACCACGTTCCTAAGATCGATATGAGGAAGTTTGATGGCAAGGACCCAATCACATGGATACTTCAGATGGAGCAATTCTTTGATCTACATAATGTGCCACATACACAAAAGGTACAAATTGCTTCTTTATATTTAGAACCCAA